>LPNX010827497.1:65119-84116 GCA_001517045.1 Pseudotsuga menziesii | reverse complement strand
TGTGCAGAATAAAGTATGTTCATGTTCCCTCTGTAGGTTGCCAAGATTATATGATTACACCTTAGCGTATTGACACTATATTATAACCTTTATGAAAACTATAGCTGTCTAGCATGGAATCCCGATCAGGGAAGTTACCAGAATCATCAGCATGAGGTATTATCATTCCTTTGTGCTGGCCACATTGTATTCTACTAGCTGTTGAATTCATTGCATTCTAGCAGCCCTTTTGGTGAATAAAAAGGTTTTATATTAATATACAGGAGGAAATACATGGATATCATATTGATGTCCAATGAGCTTTTGTAATTTTGTTCAACTGGAGATAGAGCCAGGACTTTGAAAAGGAGTCCATGTCTCCATTTTAACAAAAAATATTTTCAGCTTTTGAGAATCTGAAAATAAATCTGAGTTATTCTTTTCTAGCAAGACCTATACTTCTGAATCTGATATTTTCAACTATGCAAGCTAGACTGCATTTCAGAGCAAATAAAGATAACCTCCTGTTCTCTTGATAGACTGTACAGTGTATACTGAATAATAAGATTACTATTGCCATACTTTATGCTAATCATTTTAGTACTGACTGATGATAAGAGTTTAAAAAGGGAATATCCTTTCATGGGACAAAATTACCTATGAGATGTGCCATCCTTGAGTCTATTTCTCCATCACTGCTAGAAGCATTAAAAACTTCCTATCACCAGTCGGTTGATTGAGCACAATTTTTACTGGGATATACCGAGTCATGATCTGAGAGTCTGCATATAATGTTTCAAATGAGTGCTGAAGGGATAGAATTTAATGTCCAATACATAAGCATCTTACATTCATATGGATATCCTTACACGTGCCATTTCCCTTTCAAACTGAGAATGAGCAAATAAAAAGTTGGGATGCAATAGTTATCATCATATCATGTGATATCATGCAGGACATATATTTACAACTTCATTTGTTCTTAACTACTTTTACAATGGCCCTCCCTCTAGACAATCAGAATGTGAATGTGGCCAAGATCAAAGGCAGAGAAAACATTTGTTTGCTGTCATACATACTTCAAAACAGAATCCAGAACGATGAAAGGAAAACATTAATGGGAAAATTGTCAGATTGATTGTTGGCTTATGGAAATTGTGAAGAATATCTTCATTTGCAACATAGTTGTCACCAACAACCCTTTCAAAACAAGATAGAGCATGAAATACATTTACCAATAAAATGTGCATGAGATGCTGTCATATATACTTCAAAACAGAATCCAAAACGATGAAAGGAAAACATTAATGGGAAAAATGTCAGATTGATTGTTGGCTTATGGAAGCATCAACTATATTAATATCACTTGAAAGAGGAACACTGTAAATTATGGATAATTTATTAATATCACTTGGCATTCTTCTATTTACAAAGAAGCCTGTCACCAACTTAATGAAGAACATGTCAGTGCTCTTTTACGAATGCTACAGCCACAGCTTTCAGTTGATGAAACAATGGAGGGGGCTGGTGTTTCAGATATGTCCTATGAAAAACACTTCCTTGAACATTTTCACAAAGCATGCTTTAACCTGTTACATGAACTTGTTGTGAGGCGTGCCTTATCCATCGAACTTGAAGAACACCTAGTAAATCAAGTTCTGAAGGTAGAGGATGGGAGGTTTGCTTATACTGATGATGCTCTTGTTCTTGTAGCTCGCATTCTTATTATAAGGACATCCACAGGGTCCAGTTTGGGAGATGACTCCTTAAGACTCAAAATATGCAAAGGCTACGTTGTTTTTATTGTTGAGAAAGTGAAAGCTACATATTCAGGGTGCTTAAATATCCAAGAAGTTTGGGATCCTATGGTAATGCAAGTAATTCCATAGTCAACACAATGGATACAAATCGTAAAGCACAAACAGATTTTGTACTACTGTTTCAATCTGACACTTCATAATTGAGAATACAAATCCATTCATCTCATTTTAAAAATTCACTGAAACCCAATCAAACAGAACTAGCTACTCACCTACATAGTCCCCCATGAATAAATAATTAGTGTCAGGAGCCTTGCCATCGATACGGAACAGCTCCAACAAATCATGGAACTGCCCATGGATGTCTCCACACACTGTAACAGGACACTTCACAGGCTGCACATTCCATTCCTCCACTAGAATTTCCCTGGCATGTTCACACAGAATCTTTACCTCAGCCTCGGATAAATATTTGCATTGCAACAGTTGCTCTATCTGTCTATCCAAATCAGCATAGGAAGGCATATCTGATCCCAAGCGGATCCAGCACCAACCGATCTCTCTGTTAACAAATCCAAAATCTCTCCTCCCCTCTTCTCCAAACGCCCCAAAATCCAATGGCCGGCCAGAGTCAAAAGCCTTGACTAACTATAGAAAGCTCCAGATCTCCCAAAATCCCAGCCTGTTTTCCAAAATTCAAAACCCTACCACTTGCTAAACAATCAGAAGAGAAAGTTTAATCACCATTCTGAGAAAAACCCACCTTTCATATAAGCATTCCACCACTGGAAATGCAATCGGATCCACAATAGGTGCCCTCGTTACTGGCCCTCTGTCGCTGTCATTATGTATATGTACCAGAACATATACAATCAGATTTAATCCAAAACATCAAAAGCTAGACTTACCCAGGTCGGAATTTTATTGTGTATGCCTGCCCATCAAATCGTTTTACCTCATTTCACCCTGAAATTCTTCTGATCTCTCACCCCCTTCCCTCTTTGTTTGTCACTCACACAAAGTTGAAATCGTCTTTTCAAACTAAATGAAATTCACTCTAATGACGGATACATTGCCGACAAATTAGATCACGATGTGCCTAGTTGTTACATACTCAATTTGTATTATATCATAGTTTGGGCTTTCACAATGTTATATTTTATGTGATATTTTCATATATTTTAATAAATAAATTATCCTTGAACAACCCCTAAAAGGCACCTAAACTTCAATTAGGTTGAATATTTTTTTAGGTAATAAATAAAGACCAATAACACGTACCCACGAAGGCATGTCTCCAATTTGAGAAAAGCTCAAAGTTGTTCAACTAGGGTGGGGTGGGTGATTGAGGTAACCACCATTGACTTTAACGATATATTATTATAGGCATCCATTTCAAGATCCATGGAAGGAAAAGTTGTGAAAATATTAAAATTAAGTTAAGATTGGATTCTGGTTAAAAATAATAATATGTTTTGGGAATTGCACGTGATTGCTATTTAAACAAAAAAAGTTTATCTCTCCATGTATGGAACCTTATGGATGTGGATACATTGCAACGTTTAAGATACCATTTCTCCATGAATTGACCACACGCCAAATGCAATGTCTAAGATACCATAAGATACCAGCTTTCCATGAAATGACCACAAGCTAGTGATGGAAAAATGTCATTCATTAACAATTGGATAACAATGCATATTAAATGTGCATGGACTCCATGGATGTCATAACTTTGGGTGACATTCAAAACCATCTCAAAGTATCAATAGTTTTTTTTATTATAAATAATAACTCATTTTTCTAGTTTAGATATCAAATGCAATGTCTAAGACACTATCCCTCCATGAATTGACCTCGAGCCAGCGATGGGACACCACCATCAATTAACTGCTGGACCATAACACTGTTGACTTATCAATCGTTTTATCTCATCAACAATTTGACCTATTAGATCATTGACCAATGCCACATGTCATCCATCTCCTAATTTCAACTTTATGTTGGCAATGAAGCCAACGTCAAATGTGTCATGTTGATAGAAAAAGCATGTAGTAACATCATAGCACGAGTCCCATCTATCGACATTAACAAGCTTAGCTTAGTTTGAGCAAGCAAGGCTAGTGTCGAGGTAAATATAATCCATGATGCCTTCAATCAGCCATGTTGACAGAAGCATTGTAGTTATTCCACTACCAAACTGGGTTACCTCGTGGTATAGAATCCTTGAAATCAATTTTTTTCTAGGCAGGTAGTTTCCACTCACTCAAGGCGTCGTCACTTAAGAGACGCTTATGAGGCTAGCCGTCTCTTAAGCGACACTTATGAGACTAGTCGTCACTTAAGCGACGCTTATGGCCACTTTTTCAAAAAAAAAAATTATCTTTGTGATTTTTGGTAGGTTTAAAAAAATAATTCCACGCGCCGTAGGATTTTTCCGTCGGATTTTGGATCGAAATCTAGTAGTGTGTTTTTGGGGACATTCCCCTGCCTTGCCTTCAAACTTGGGGATGTCTGATGGCAACTTAGTTGGCATTGGAGGCCAAAAATATTGATGGCGAATGGGGTCGTTTGTTAATCGAGCCAAATCAAGCAAGTTAAGATGAGCCATGAAAGGAATATTTGACCCCAGGTTGATGTGGGATGGGGCTGTGATGGTGGTGGGGTTTGCAGGTGCATAATGCATCTGCACAGCTGGGGGTACTTGCAGTGGCACCATTACTGATGGGCCAATGCCCCAAAGTGTTGTGGGGTGGACAGTATGAGTGGCGGGGACATTTCCCCCATGTATGACAGTAGGGGAAATGTAAGTGGAAAGTTCCACTGCCCCCCCTGTGTGGCAGGAGGGGCAGTGTGTGTGGAAGGGCCACTGCCTCCGTGTGCTGCAAGTGGGATAGCTTGGCTGGTTAATATAGGTGGTGATAGCTAGCTAATGATAGTCTACATGAATGTGCTTGGGACACCTATAGGGTTATTGGTGACAGGTTGTGGTGTGGACATGGGTCCACTTGCTAAGGTTATGCCAGAAAATGGATCCGGGTTGGCACCAACCATGGGGCTTGATGGTGTAGTATGGAGGTCTGGTTCAAACTGATATGGGTCTGAATCTGAATCAGAGGCTCTGTGGCCTTCTGATGGTGTGGGAGATCATTGAGAATGATTTTGACAGTGTCAGTTGAGTGTTCCAAATGGTGGTGGTTCGCCTCTTAGGCGTGAGGAAGAGCGTGGAGGAACAATTGTGTTAGATTTTATGTATGAAACTGGTGGGAATGATATTTGGACCCCAGTTTAAGTGGCTTCCTATTGGCTGTAGGTGGTCACTTGGCCACTATGACTGCTAGAAGACAAGGCTTGGATTTTTCCTCACAGTCATTTCTACTCAATTGGAAGGGGTCGTTTCCTGTTTCGCTTGGCAATTCCTCTTAGCGGCCAGCTACTTTGGGGTTCCTGTCGTACTCCTCACAATGATTTTTTGGGCAGAGCCCAAGTACTTCCCACAGTCACAAGCAGTCAAGGACTTATGTCCTCAAAGACTGCAGATTTGTTTGTACTTAGTGTAAATTGGTAAATTTTAAGGCTCACTCAGCGTCATGAACTGAGTTGGGTTAATTAGTTGGTATGGTGTATTTGTTTGTTTGTTTTTTTGGTATTTGGTTGCTGCAAATGGTTTATAAATTCATCATGGTAGAGTTCATGTCATTTTGTTTGTGTATGCAAGCATTGAATAATTAGAAATTGTGTTACAAATACAGTGATTAACCCTGGATGTTTGATGGCATAGCTAGATGTCTACCTCACACTAATATTCCTCTTCAACCAAGAGAAGGTGCTGGGCTCTCAACACAATGGGACTAAGCCCATCCGTAGATCCTCGGGTCACCTCCCAGATGAAAGGTTGATCAACAAGGAGGACGCTTAGCACCGTAAGAAGCCCTCCTTCTCTACCCCCTCTACCTTCCAGGTCATCCGGTTTTAGTGGTTTGGAACAATATAGTATAGTGCCTAGATCTATATGAGCTTGCCCTTCATCGTATCCCAGAATACCCCAAAGGGTGATGACTGGGTAAAGGAGGAAGGGGAAGAAAGACAATTAGTTTAAGGTTGATTTTAGTTAGTCTAGGTTCATTTGATTAAGCCATTAACATTTACTTGGCATTTACACATTGTTTGTGAAAGAAATTGCATGAAATTGAAACAAAAATTGAAATTAACTTGTAGTGTTGGATAGAGGCTAAGCTGCATTGACAGTCCTATAAAACTGAAATTTACCCTCTATTAAACTGAATTTGATGTTCTGTTTGACAGGTCACACATTTCTGATCAAATCTAGCGAGGGGGCCACAAGATTTTTTTAGAAACAGGAGAGGGGGTTGCATAGAATGCAGAAATAGTCGTGAACTGAGTTTCTAGGTTGAATTCGCACTTATTGATGGATTAAGTGCACCCTGGGCACACCTGTTTTCCCATTAAGTGCGCCCTGGGCGCACTTGTTTTGGCCTCGATAAGAGCGCCCTGCCCTGGATTTGGAGTTTTTTGTGAGGCGGAGTCAGATCTGGCCAATAGTAACTTGTGTTGTGGCCAATATGACTCAGTTTTTCCTAGCAGAGGCTTTGACAGTACTAAAAATAGAAAATAAACTGAATATAAAGTGGATTTAATAGGAAATTTTTGAAAACTAGGGCCAAAAATTTAAAAAACTTGAAAATTAAAAATTTGGACCAGGGATCCTATGGGATCGACCTGGTATGGTTGCCAGTTCTGTAGCAGGGATTTCTCCCTACTACAAGGGCATGAATGGATCCTTTCTGTCTATAGGATATAAGGTTAGGTTCCTGTTGGTGGATAAATGTAGAAAATGAAAACGTAATGTAAATAATAGAAATGAAGGCTAAGCTAAGAACAGAAAGAAGATAGAAGCAATGGTGAACCCCTCTACAAACACGGGTTAGGGTTCCGCTTCCAAAGACCTACAAATAAATCCTAAGCTATAGTAAAACCTGCAAAACAATGTTAAGCATAAAACCTACAAATGGAAACAAGGGTTAGAAAGTAAAGAAAACAAATAAACAAGACATGAAAGACAAGCTATACCTTCTCTAGTGGAAATGGGCCACCATGCCCTAGCTTGTGGAAACACCTCTCTTGGATGGGGGAGCAATGGCTCAATGGAGATGGAGGAGAGGGAGTGGGTGGCTTAAGAGGCAAAGTTGTCTTAAGGCATCCACAGGCAGCATAACAATATGCAAGGGAGAAGTGTTTTGAGAGTGACCCCCCACCCTCCTTTTATAGCTTTTCCAAGGGGTTTTAGGGTTTTAAGCCCTTGGTGAGGGCTTTAGCCCCTTTTTTGGGTTTTTATCCCCTTCAGCCCTAACTTTAGCTCCTTTTATGGTTTTATACCCTTTTTGAGGGCTTTAGCTCCTAGGAGGCTATTTTGGGCTCCTTTTTGGGGGTTTCAAGCCCTTTTCTTCATCCTTAGGCTATTTTGAGGGTGTGGGGGTCTAATGGAGGGATATGAGGGTCGTGAGATGGTGTCCTTGGGTGGTGTAGCCCATTGAGAGCTAAGTGGGGGATTTTTGGGTTAACAAATATAGCTTCTAGCGGAGAGATATAATAGTTGTTTCACTCTACATTTTTATCTAGTACAGGACTAATGCCTCTAGCATAATTTTATGTATGTCATGTTGATATTGTTCATATATATTTATAAGTATTTCCATGTCATGTTGATGTTTTTTATTTATAAAATGTATTGTGTATCATTCATCTAATTTAGAGATGCATATGATGTTAAATCTAGTTATAAATCATCTGATGTCATTTTTTTTGTGATAAATATTTAATGTAATTATATAATGTTTAATCAAGTTTAAATGTGATTTATTTCTCGCGCAAGAAGATGCAATATGTTTATCAAACATGTGTACAAACTTGAATATTAAATTATTCAATCAATGATTTCCTAACTTGATTAATATTTGAAATCTATTAAAGTTCTCGAGGTTAAGCATTCTGTTTTACTTCATGATGTTTTCAAGGTGTGAGACGTAAAATGTCTCATAGTTTCTCCATTAGTGTTAAATGTTTGTATATTGAATAAATAATCCTCACATTCTTCATATATCATAGTGTAACACAACCATAAAATCAAATCCACCCACATTCTCAATGTGCCAAAAAAAATGACATATAATTTTAATAGCAAAAGATGATCTACTACAAGAAACACAACCAATTCACACTTAATCCACCCACATGCCCCATTGTTCAAAATGTTTGT
The DNA here is from genome assembly GCA_001517045.1 of Pseudotsuga menziesii. NCBI lineage: Eukaryota > Viridiplantae > Streptophyta > Pinopsida > Pinales > Pinaceae > Pseudotsuga > Pseudotsuga menziesii. The sequence continues at coordinate 76,100 of LPNX010827497.1, read as the reverse complement.
TTCACAATATTATGTACACATATAGATAAAACAACATGATGACTTGTATTGCATGACACATCCACAACATCACACTACATGTTTATAAAAGGTAACACTATAGTTCTTGAAAAAATAATAGTGAAGACATGCAAATTAAAGCAATGTTATTCATGTTTGTATGGGTAGTGACATAAATATATGTGTCTTTAATTTACAATTTTCTATGTTTATATGTGAAATTAACCATAATAGTAACTTATTCAAAGAAACAATACTCACTTTTAACATTATATCAGTGAATTAATATATAATTAATTGCAAAACATACTACTAACAAGAGGAAATCTCGTAATAAGCCATTCCTACACTCTCTAAATTACCTATATTTTTCACCTTGGAGTGAAAATGTTTAATGTATGTGCTATAGTTATATTTCCACCCTTACAGTCACTCATTGAGAACCCACTAATGTCATCATGTTGAAACACTGACTTCTACCCTTTATTTCCTCGCCTTTTTTTACCTTGGTCACTCCATGCAAGCCTAGTGGGGAGAAACCATCAGCCTCTGGTTGCACCTTGTACCATTGTTAGGGACAATCCATCCTTCTCTAGTCACAAAATGTACCACTATTAGGGAGAAACCAACTCTCATGTATTGTATCATGTGCAAGTTGCAAGGGGATGAACATGAAATGAGATGGATCCTTCATGATATGAGATTGGGAACTCATGCATGACCCGGATTTCACTAAGGTATATGACTCTAGATCTATCTCGTCACCATCTCCATCATTATATATAAGGAAGAGAATTTCAAAGGAGAAGGGGATATTTGATTTTGTATTTGGCGATTTTGGAAGAAGAAAGAAAGTAACTAGATGCTACCTATTTCCATACAAAATCTCTTTTTTCACAGCCTTCATGATATTTGAGTTAACCCTGCTTAGGCGAGGGTTAAAAAGAAGGAGTTGGATCAAGGGACAAAGAGGAACTTGCACCATGAATCAACGTATATCTACAGGGATGTAATTTTCTTCACCATTTTAATATAGATCTACATTATTCCCCCCCTATTATATTGTTAATGTGATATTACACACATTATGTTAAAAAAATAAGATCGCAAAGTAATACCATAGAATAAGATTAAAATATAAAACACATAAAAACACAATACATGAGAGACACCAATATAACATGGTTCACCCAAGATGGGATGCATCCATACAGAAATTGCCAGTCCTTTCCATTATAACACCCAACAATATGAAGGGATACAACCTGCAACACATCTGCTTCAACTTCCTCTTCACTCTCTCATAGTCTCTCTTAGACACACTAGTATTTTGCAATATAATACACAACCATAGTAAAATGCCTTCCTTTTAAAGAGGGACAACCATGGTAAAATACCATGGGCTACCCATTACCATGGGCCTATAAATTATCCACTATTGACAAAGTCATGACTATGGAATTATAACATTTTACAAGGAATTTTTTTCAAAACTTTCTCTACTGAGTTGTCACCCCGAAACCCCCTCTAGGAGCCTTCCCAATTAGTCGCCACCTACCCTAGACCCCCCTTATAATGACTATAGTGGGAGGGGGAATCACCCCCACACCTCCTCGTCAAGTGTTGGGATCCAAACATAGTTGAACCATGACCTTTGAATCAAGAAGATTAGGATCCACAACCAACACATTCAAATTACAAATCTAATATTTCCTCCAATAGATTAGATTAGATCTAGGTATTTTCCTATTCCATTTTCTTTGAAGGCCTCGTTTGAGTTTGGTATTTATTTGTATTCTTGTGTGCATATAGCAGGTGTAATTTGTTGGATTTGGATCTCTTGAGCTGCATCAACCATGATTACATGAGAACAACTATAATATCTAAGGTATGGGACAATATTCTCACTGTCTCTATGTATGTATAAGATCTAAAGACTTGGATCTAGAGGAAATGTTGTAGTGTTATATCCCATATCAAGGGAAGATATGACGGAATTCTCACTGTAGAAGAGAATTTTCCTGCAATAAAATTGGCAACACCATTAGGGAGGGATTCACTAATTCTTCCTTAAATCTTGAAAGTGCATTGTTTTTTGTTTTGTTTTTGGAAGGGTATGTCCACATATGTTCTTCCTTTCCTCCTTTCTGAGTTAACAATCCTCTTAGACCCCTTAGATCTACTGAAATGGGGGCATATTTATGTTCATTTAATCTTGGTCACTCCCTCTATTTGGGAGACAAAGCGACCTAGTCGAACCCTGCAAAGTTGTAGCATCCCTCGCCACCTCGACCTAGAGCTCACAGTGTAAGTAAGCATCACTGTAAGTATCCACTATAAACCTCTGTCAAGTTATGGTTATAATTAATAGGGTTAACGACTGAAAAGCTTCGAACGACTGAAACAACATTTGGCGACGAACCCACTAGGGGGAAGGGGCTTTCCGGAAAAGGGGAACCAAGAAACTCAATGAATAAATTGTTGTGTACTTGTAAATACTAAGAGAATAAGGGGTAATGTTTAATCACTAGCATGATAGTCCTTGGTATATAAGGTGGGTTCGATTAAGAAAAACAATGCTTTAATTATTAAAACAAGGGAACCATGCAACGGTTGAAGTATGAAGAGCTAACTCTTATATTAATTTACATAATGCCTTATGTATTGTTAAAAAGCTCTTTTACACTACATTATATATGCTGAAAATAATTCGAGGCTAATACGACAACTACTTTTTGACAGCTATATATATATGTATTAAAAGATAGCATGATGGCATACAATTGTGAGAAAACCATATTGAATACACAACATGTATTAAAGGAAATACCTTTAGAAGTCATAATCCTTTTCCCTTCATTTTGTGGAGCATCATATTATGATATATATATATGGAATAGGACATTATTTGGCATTATTTTTAATATATGTGAATAGTGTGGTCATGGGTAGCTTTCATGTGAGAGCTTTTTATTATAAAAATGGGAATGTTCCACTTGTTTTTCCAAGTGCTCTCCACATTTAAAGGGGTTAATTTAGTTAAATGGAAAGGGCACTACAAATGAAGAAAAAGATAATATGAATTTTAGAAAGGTTAAGTATACTAAAAGTGAAAGCTAAGATGAATATTTAGAAAGGTAAGATATGCTAAAAGTGAATTTAGTTGCCGATTATGAATTCATTGTTTAAAGCAATATTGTTTATCCCACATGCATGGGAAGAGAAGAGTTTGAAAACTCTGCGACCTTTTAAGAAGATGAAGTGCAAGCTGTTAAAAAAAAAGAATCCGAAAAAGGAAAAGAAAGAAAAGCCTCTCGAAAATGGCCAGGACTTGCAAGGAGCCATAGGGAAGGGTGAGGAGCCCAATCCAAGAGTGTAGAGCTGCGTGGGAAGATCGCAGTCGAAACACGGGTGATGTGTTTTACCTTTTATTATTGTTTTTGAGTTGCATGTGAAGATCGCAGTCGGAATGTCGGTGAATTGTTTTCTTTATTGTTGTTTAGAGCTGCATGTGAAACACCCCACTTGGAACGCTGGTGATGTCCTTTTTCTGATTTGGGATCTGTATGTGAAAACCTCGATTAGATTACCCATCGACCCATCGCCGTCCTACCTTGCTGCTTGTGAAGATCACAGAGGTAGAGTTCCTTTTGCTTATCGTGCCTTTTTTTTCTGCATGTGGATTGGTATAAGCCGAGGGTGACGCCACTGTCATGTGGTTCATTGCTGGGCGTTTGGGTAAACCCTTGCCAGATTACTTTTTCTTTCAGCATGCTATTCTTATGGATCCTGTTTTCTTTCTGTTTTGTGGGATAGCAGTAGACCATCATCGGGTAAATCCCAGCCTGGTTACAAATATCATAATATGTTATCTCCCTTATATGCTGCTCGTTGTCAGACCTTTAATCGCTGAAAATCCCCATCGCAGCCTTACGTATGGCTGGAAAACTACTCTACCCTTTCATTTTTGTCTAAATTGACTGCAATCGGTTTTGCTTGTGTGATCAAATTTAGCGATTTACAGATTAATCACTTCTGGTCTTATTTTTATTCCTTTCAATCGTAGGCTGAATCAATAATGTCCAAAACTCATTTATATGCGACCTGTCATCCATTCGCTGTCCTGGTAGGTAGTAGTATTATTCATTATTGTGTCTTGTGAAAATAGAACAATATTAGCTATCTGATAGCACTATCTTGGATATAATATAACCTTTTCATCTCATAAGGAGGCTTCAGTTTATTCGTACTCATGCTCATCAGCATTTAAATAAATTTCAAATATCTATGGCACTGCAGTGTAGAAGCTCATCGCCAAGTATATGTTATAAAGAGATTACAGAACTCCTCACCAGACAATTCATGATCTTCTCCTTCCATTTTCCAGGATAAAATGCCTACTATTCACAGAACCGGGAAAACTCATCAGGAAACTGAACGCATTGGTTGTTATTTAGCCATATAAATGGACGACCAGTTATAAAAATGAACAGAGGATTATGTAATAATTAGAAATCGGTTGTATGGGAGGACCGGTGTGTCATAAAGGTATAATCCACATATCGAATTGGCGTGGATAAGTGGCATTATTAGCATATATGGCCAAATATAGAGTTGGGGGTGGGAAAAGGGCATATATAGTATTTTTTTGGTTGGTCTAATTGTGTGGGGACCATAAATAGTTTAATAAAACCATACATGTCTATATTTTAATCGTCCCAATGTTCTGGTGCAACCCCTCCACAACTCCCTCACGCCATTGCAATTTGGGACATCTCGATACATTAAGATACTTTAACCTCTTACAATGTTGAACTCCTTCCAACTCTTCTAACTCAAGGCACCCCTGAACATTTAGTTCCGTAAGCTTTGTTAGCTGCGCCAAGTCTCGTATACTCTTCAACTTTACACAATCTACTGCCTCCAACTGCTCCAATGATACCAACGTTTTGAAGCTCGTCGCCAAGTATATGTTGTAAAGAGATTACTTTGAACTTTGTGCCTTTGTATATTTCATGAATTGAAATTATCATCTATCACCAGTTTTAATAAAGGTTTCCTTTTACCTTTACAAATACACTTTTTTTTTCTTTTATGTGAAATTTTATATATATATATATATATATATATATATATGGGATCTAATTTTCCTTTATACCCATTTGTATGTTAAATGAATTTTAGTGCCAAATGAACAGATCTGGAAATGTGCATTGCTAGCCAAAATTAAAATCACTAACCCAGATGTATTTTTACCCTCTGCACTCCTTGTGTTTTGTATAAAAAAATAAAGGGTAATCCTTTCTACTGAAAGATTCTGGAAGTTATTAATATTTAGTTCTGGAATGAAAAATATATTGAGAGATATGGGAGTTTCATATTATGGCACCCAACTGGGTAGCAGGATAAGCACTGTGTTGATAAGAGGTATGGTCGAACCATGAAACATGTTTAGAACACTTGGGGATGTTTCCCTTGACCGTAGTGGGTTCGTCGCCCAAGCTCGGGGGTGACTCTAAGCGAAAGAACGCACGCCAGATAGAGTCAGTTGGTTGGGTGGAAAGTCGAAGCGAAGTTTTCAGTCGGATCATTCTTTAACTTTTGATTGGTAATTGTTAATGTTAGTCGTTAAATTTACTAGTGGCAATAATAAAATGAATAGACTTCATGACATGTTTAGTGGCATTTATGTATTTCCTCTTTAAATAGTCTAATAATAAATTATGAGCACAGGGAAGGGGTGTCGCAACGAGGATGCATACGATGATAGTATGGTAGAGCACCATTCCGTGTATGATGATAGTATGGTAAAGCACCATACTGTGTATATGTAATTGAATATGCAATATATTATGTTCTTTTATTCATTGAATTGTAACCATCTAACTCAGTTGTCTTCTTAGCAGCCACAGTGGGAAAGTCCTTGTCCCTTCGCCTAATGCTTGAGTTTGAAAGTGTAAACAAATACTATAAGTTTGGTGTTATGGTTTTTATTCATGCATAATTTAAAGCTTGTTGGTATATTATTATGTGAGAAAGATATCATACCTGTCATGCCCTTGTTAATTATGGCTATTGTGGGTGTATAGGAGTAATGATGCGCTTGCAGGACAAATAGTTGAGTCATCCTGCAAGAAATGGACTCAAGGTAAACATGAATGGACTGAAGATGATTATAAATGGGCATAACCTTTATGCACCTGTTTATGTTCCTATATGGCCTGATTATAAAATAAGTGGCATATGGATGTAATGATAATAACCTCCTATTCTCTCTTTGTTGTTGTATTATGAATTGTCATTTACGACTAAGTTGGTTTAGGAGGAGGGTAATATGGCATAAGGATCTCATGAGAAAAATAAAGAATATGTATGTATGTTTTTGATGTTTTAGGATCAAGCAACGTAAAAATGAGTTTAAATTGGTCGTCCTAATGTAGAATGAAACAGTTTGCATCCCTTCTAAGAATCAATTCTAGTTCATTTGGGATGTCACAATTTGAGTGTCCTTGACATTGTTATCTAATAGGTGCTTTTGGTATATTACTTTTTAATTGTCCTCATGGTGAGGAAGTTGTAGAAAGTCTTATTATGTATGAATTGAATCTAAGAATGACTATTTAGGGAAGATTGCTCCTTAATCCTTAATTTTGTATAGGAAGGTAATACTATAAAAGATAATTGGAGAAATGTTACTGTTATCTTACTAGTTTATGGTATGCACAGTCAGCCATCTTCAAGGCACCATGATGATGACATGTTGTGAATTACGTTAAAGATAATTCTCAAATGATTGTTTACAATGTGCATGAATCTTTCTTAACAAGGTTGCTGCTAACAGATTTGACTCCTCTGTAGTAATAGTGTAAACATAAAAACAAAATCTTTGCACACATTGGCACCTAGGTATAAGAAGGGCACTACAAAAGCTATTCGAGAGTGACAAACCCCTTCCATCACCCTATGCTAGACATATGAGGAGAGACCAAGCCTTATAGGTGGTTATGTGAGAACTTTTCCTTGTGTTTCATCTCCCGATGAGCTAGTAGACTAGGTTGGGAGATTGTTTTTGAGTATTTTTCATTGATTATACCCCTATAAATCCAATTTTTGGTCTTTTAAAAAGATCAAAACCTCTTTTGTCATTTGATTCCTATGACTTTGTTTGACCTAGAGTTGAGTGAATTTGGATTTGATATGAATTGTTGCATATTGGTTTTTCTTACGAGTGCTTACAGTCCTTCGGTTTCATTTGTAATTTCATATGAGAAATGAAGGAGGCTCTACTTCATCATTTCAAGTGATTAGGGATTTGGGTCTTGCATAATGTGAGGAATTTGTTGAATGAAGTTGTCATTGATGTCAAAATGAGTTCAGTAATGAAAAAGGAATAAGTGATGGCATGGAAAGCGATGACATATGTGATGAGGATGGAAAGACACATGAGAGGATCCAATGAGGGATCAAGTTTGATCAAGTCCGATCAAACTAAATTGATTGAACGATCCTCTGATAAATCGATGCAGGGTCATGGAATAGCAATCAACTTATTTAGCAAAGGTTGAATGACTCTGATTGTATCAAGAGAATATATCGAAGGCAGGTAAAGGATCCATAAAGTAAATGTGTGTGGAAAATACATTTTGGAGCGGCAAACTAAAGTTTCATGTTTGATAACTGATCAATGAAAAAGGCGTATTCCTCAAAGCGATCGACGGTTCACAAGATTTGTGGAAGACGAAATTGCAGAACCAATTTTTGAGAAAATTGAAATGCGTACCCGCAATCCCACTACTACATTTTGCCCAAAAATCCGACGGCCGTATTGTCGGATTTTCGACACTTCCTTGTCGCATGTACGACACTATGATTTTTTTTTAAGCGTCGGAAACTTGTCATCGCTTATCCGACAACTAACTAACCGTCGGTTAAGCGACACCGAAGTAACCGTTGGTTAAATTTAAAGCGTCGGATAAGCGACATCAATAACCGTCGCTTAAACGACGTCTATAACAATGAAGCGTCGAAAAGGCGACAGGGCGAACTGTCGCTTTTTTGTAGAAGATCTTGTAGAACCATCGGAAATGAGACATGTAGGACCGTCGCATAAGCGACGGAAATGGAGATTAGCCGTCGAAAACGCGACATGTATGACCGTCGCATAAGCGACGGAAATGGAGATTAGCCTTCGAAAAAGCGACATGTAGGACCGTCGCATAAGCGGCGGAAATGGAGCTTAACCGTCGCAAAAGAGACAGATAGAACCGTTGCTTAAGAGACGGACGTGGATTTTTTTTTTAAAAAAAATACTTGCAGATTGGGTAGAAATTGGCTTTGGTATATGGGTCATTTAATTGAGATACCCAATCAATTTATGATGTCGAACTTCCTTCAAAACGCTCAGCATCCGTTGATATTTCCAATGGCTCTCAAAAACCATCAATTGACTGTGTAAAACCTTTCATAACCTCTGCGCATCAGTAAACTGATTCCTGCCTGCAATTTCTTATCAAAACTCAAGGAATTTCCTCCTTTAATTTGTCACTCTATAAATAGGATTACAAGACATGATTCAAGCAAAAAAAAATGATTTCAATTTCTATCAACGACTAGATTATACAATTGCTCTGTGCACAAATTTAATCCTCTATACAATAAGAAACCAATTTTCTGTATTATCTCCTTTCCACAACTTCTGCGCAACAAAATAAGGATTTCTCTACAAATATTATAATATATCCCTAGATTTCTATAAATCAACTTGCATTTGCACTCATACGACCATAATATTTCATTTAAACAAGATTTGCTTTTGATACGCTCAAAACATCTAATCAGTCATTTACTCTATGCTCCATAGATGCGCATGCTTTGTATACAAGAAGAATTACACCCTGATATTTGTAAATCTTACAATCATGCATACAGTTCGATCTTGACAAACTAGAAACCTTTTCCAAACTTAAATTCTTCAAATAGGCCTTTACAACTATAGTAATGTATCTATGTGCATGCTCCAGGAAACTGAATTCTGAGATCCTCTTTGTCTCTTACCTACTTTCCAATTTCTCTCGAGCTAACTAAGCTCTAATGAGCTACCAAGAAGCTCTCCCCCTAGATCACTCGAACTGCATTTAAGATAACTCCTACTCTGTTTTCAAATCCTATAAAGAAGGAATTTAGTTCCTTACTTAACTCAACTAATCCTATGACTCACTAAAAAATTACTGGTTTCTCTCAACCAACTCAACCCTTTCGATTACATTGGGGAAAGGATATAGTACCCTTGTCCTCTTTTATTCAGTATTTTAAAAATAAAGCAAATTAAAAATCCAATGAGACCCTGGGTCTCATTGAGTTCTCCTTGACCTAGAGAAGTCATAAATGACTTCACTCAGGCAGTCTATGCCCCTGCATCATAACTCATATCTGTTGATTACTCCTTAGTCTCGATGGGGACAGTGTACTGGTTAGTTCAGATCGTTATAATCCAGCAAACCAATGCTCAATTCCAGCTGGGCATTGATATTAAAATTAAGTTGAAGGCCCAAATTCACAAATGTGAAAAAACAGAGATGGTCTATGAGTTTTCTACCTGGGCGATTAAAGGAAATAAAGAAATAGAAAAATCTGACAATATCTAGAATATGCTCTCATTAATCCCTGTAAGGGGCAACACACAAAAGTACTGAAGACAGATATAGAAACTGCAGACAGATAAGATGAGATAATATTTGCAAACAGAGGACGAGGCAGTCAATACCTAGGTGCAAATTTTCAACATTAAAATTTCATAATATTTGTAGCATATCAATTTGGCATTGTTTACAAGGTAGTGAACTAGAACATAACTATATATTTCTTATGGTTTCACTAAAGTTGCCAAATTTAGATATTTACAATAGAAACTTACAAAATCAGTAGCATTATACTTCATATCTTATATACCCATTTTTAAATAGCCCTATCATATTGTGAAAGGACAAACAAGGCAATTAAAGTGATCTAAAAAGGTAAAATATTATCAACAATAACAGAACACAAAGCAAACTCAGCACAGATAGTCTTACCGCTACCAGTAGGTGCTGCAACTAAAACATTATCATCTGAGTTATAAAGCACAGTAAATACCTGAGTTTGAATAGGATTGAAGTGTCTAAACTGTTGATAACTCCAAAAATGATCTTGCTACAGGCCAGTTTCTAATCAGAGAAGATATCACTTTCTATTTTAAAAATACCTGCCACACTAAGGGCTATAGATGTAGAAGAGAAATTGCCACCAACATTATTTTGAGTAAATTGTGTATTTAGCAAGAAGAGATGATTAGAAGAAACCAAGGCAGGAATAAAAACTTTCTAGCTGACAATTCTTCAGGGCCAAATAACCTTTGTACAAAATTTGATAATCTAATGGCAGACAAAATTGTCCCTCTCTTCAAAGAGAAAATTTTAGAAGTTCAAAACACAGGCATTTTCCACCCTGCTTTCTATGCTACCTTTGTTGCGTCAGTGCTAAAAGAAAGGGCATTGATGACTGTTGCAAGTGGGCCTATCTCATTGTGTTTTTATATTGGCACTCATACAGCACCAATCATATTAGAAAATCCTATAATAACATTCATATTGTCAACTCATAAGGTGACATCTTGTGTAATTATTCATATGGGGCTGTTCAGGATTTCTGAACTTTTCCATGTCTTGACAAGAGTCGAGAGGTAAAGCTAATGCTAGTTAACACCCCATATGAAAACAGAGAAGATGAAGAGATTCAATGTGGGTTGCCATCTACTACTGGAGTGGATGCAGAGACAACTGCAGCAGATGCTGTTGCTTTATTGCTGAGGCACAAACGAGGCTTTACTGCTTCAGGTGAAGAGGACCATAGTGGAGAGCCAGAATTGCCAAGTAGCATCGCACATGAACCTCAGAAAAAGAAAAACAGAAAGCTTGGACCCAAAAAACTAGGTTTTTTAACACAA
>LPNX010827497.1:12500-60616 GCA_001517045.1 Pseudotsuga menziesii | reverse complement strand
TATAGAATGAAGAATACATTATACATTCAATGGATATATAGAGAAGTGCGTGTGGAGTACATTGGACCCCTGGCTCTGCGATCTGTTGAGCTGTGCGATCTATTGAGCTGTGCGATCTGTTCATGAGCTGTGCGATCTGTGTTTCCATTAGGTAGGCCAAACAGACAACCTTCTCACGGTATCCTCACTCATTCATGCAAGGCGAAGCAATTTGGAGGCAGGACCTGGACTTTCCCTCCCCTGTGTGGGAAAAATGGTGAATCCTTTGGCGCCTATGTGACTTTTGACTTTTAGGCGCTTTTTTTTGTTTGTTTGAACGATTTTTTTTTTACTAGCGTGCCGTCGGTTAAGCGACGGTTATGAGACAAGCCATCGGTTAAGCGACGGTTATGAGATGGTTATGAGACAAGCCGTCGCTTAACCGATGCTTGTGGCCATATTTATAAAAAAAAGAATCTTTGTGATTTTTTGTGAGTTTGAAAAGAGAAATCCACGCGCCGTCGGAAAAAACCGTCGGATTTTGGATCGAAATGTACTAGTGTCCGCAATCTGCAATTGTGGAAAGGAGTTTCCAATTGCGGAAATATTGTTGTGGAAAGATAATTGTGGAAGCAAGTTTCAAGAAAAATCAAAGTGGACATCCCCAATACAAAACCCGCAATTGCAGAAGGAATAAGCTCCCACAAATTGCGGAAAGGTTGGTTCATAAATATGGATGCGGAAAGATAATTGCGAAAGCAAGATTTGAGAAAAATCAAAGTGCACATCCGCAATCCACAACCCAAAATTGTGGAAAGGTGGGTTTAGAAAGCTGGATGTGGAAATATTAGTTGTGGAGAGTTTATTGTGGAAAATAAACTGTGGAAGGTCATGACTAATAAATTAAATATAGTTAAAAATGACAAACAAAGAAGTAATTTCGAATTAGTTTATTTGTCTTTGAAAAGTCACGATGAAGATATGTGATTTTTGAATGAAGAGATATGTTTGAGGGTATATAAATAATGCTTTAAAACTTCAAATAAGTGTCTCTGTACATTTTGTTGATGTATTTGTAACTTTGGAATGTATTCACTTGTATATTGTACCCCGATGTTTCTATCGGGAAGTATCTGTAATGTAATTAAGTCATGTCATTCCCCGATGTTCCTATCGGGAGATTCAATAATGTAAATAAGTCATGTAAAGTCATAGAGTGTAACCCTCCTTATTGATCAAGGGTTAAAGTCCCCATAATTGTGGGGCCTTAGGGTTATTAGACTCTCCTAGAGAAGTCGGCCCATTAACGGAAATTTCAACTCAAAATGGGCCTCCTAAAATGAACAAATAAAATAATAGTTAAAATAATAAAATAATATTTATTAATTTTGGAGGAAGAAAAGAAAAAAACTACTTTTTTTGTTTGTATTTTTGACATATCTCCCTGTGTTTTCACTCAAATTTCGATCGGGAGAGCTCGTTGGATGCGGAATTAAATTCCGCATCCAATGAGCTCTCCCGATTGAAATTTGAGTGAAAACACAGGGAGATATGTCAAAAATACAAACAAAAAAAGTGGTTTTTTTTATGATACCTATCCCCAAATTTATATTAAAAAAGTGTTTAAGACCTATACAGTATTTCAAATTTAAAGCAATTTCATTGGCTAACACATGATGACATGGAATTTGAATAAAAGTTAAAAGGCCCATTTTGAGTTGAAATTTCCTCTAATAAGTTATTGAGTTGTTGTCAAGACAGGAATTAGTATAAATAGAGAGGGAGCCTCTCTATTTAACATGCATTCACTCACACTCAGCATTAGTGCATAACTGAGAGAAAGAGAAGAAGCTGGGACAAGAGAGAGAGAGAGAGTACTATTGTCAGGAGATCATCTTTATATCTTTGGGTTTTACTTTTGGTGTCGATTCTATCTCTGAGGAAGTTGTAGGGTTTTCTCCTTTATGGTTTCCCCATGGAAAATCTGTGTTCATTGTTGTGATTTTTATTCTCTTAGATAAGATCCTAAAATCATATAGGTTAAATGTTAAAAATCTAACATCGTAACAAAGCTAACCTAAGAAGAAGAAACTGTGTAGTTGCTGAAGCTAGGGTTTCCTACTTTTTGGATCTCTCTCCACATATTTTCAGCAAAAGAAGGCTAGGATGACTCTCCTCTCCAGGGCGCATCTTTTCGTCGAAGAAGAATCTGATTCTGACCATTTTTCAGTTTTGAACCCGACACTACTACGAGAAACTAGGGATTTCCACAGAAGTGGAATTTTTGAGTGAGCCCAGTCCTGGATTGATATCCTCCCAAAAATATAATTTTATAGATCAAGATCAAAGTTTTTGGTTGGGTAGAACTTCAAGAAATTCAAACCCTAATATGCTCCTGAACCAGAAAACCAGCTCTGCAGAAATCCAGTTCCATATCTAGTTTCGACATCTTAACTTGGTAAGATCTAAATATTTTGCATTTCCATTTGGGGTTCTCTATTAAGATGTCTCATCATACCAAGCTTGATGAAAAACTTGAGGGAGCTGATAACTTCTGAGCTTGGAAGTATAGGATCTCCCTGGTCCTGGAAGAAAATGAGTTGGACTCTTACATCAATGAAGAGGTTCCAGTTCCAGAGGGAGATGAGGCTAAGGCATTACATAAAAATAAATTGGTCATGGCTAAGAGGATTATTGTTGATTCAATCAAGGATCATCTCATACCTCACGTGTCCTCTCTAGATACACCTAAAGAGATTTTTGATGCCCTGAACAAGTTATTTGAAGGGAAGAACATAAACCAGAAGATGACACTGAGAAACCAATTGAAGAATGTAAAGATCCAGAATGCAGAGACCATCTAGTCTTACTTTACAAGGGTCTCTCAGATCAAGGAACAACTTGAAGCTATAGATGAAGAAGTAGAGAATGCAGAAATTGTGATGACCACCTTGAATGGTCTCCCTGGGGCATGGGACTCTTTCATTCAAGGGATTTGTGCCAGAAAGAAGCTATTCAAGTTTAGTAGATTGTGGGAGGAATGCTCACAAGAAGAAGCTCAACTATTATCTCGAGAAGAAAAAATGGGAAGTGAAGATCAAGCTCTCATAGTACAATCCAAGAAAAGTAGAAAATACCATCACAGAGATAAGCACTCTCGCCAGAAGAAAAACACTAGAAAATATAACAAATATTTGTCTAAGTTCATTTGCTATACATGTGATGAAAGAGGACACCTTGCAAGATATTTTCCTAGAAACAAACATAGATATCACAAAAGGAAGGGAAACAAGAAAAGACATCATGCTCATGCTGCAGAAGATGATCAGCCTTCCAAGAAGAGAATCAAACAAAAAAGTGATGATTCTTCAAGTGATGAAGAATATTTTTTGATTTCCGCTCTCACTGGAACCATCACACACAGAAGCAATGATTGGATTATAGACAGTGGGGCTTCCAAACATATGACGAGATTCAAAGAATCATTTGTGAAACTATCAGAACATGACTCACCCCACAAGGTGAAACTTGGGGATGACTACCAGTATCCAATAAAAGGTAGTGGAGAATACTCCTACAAGTTAGACTCTGGAAAGCCTATGAAAATAAAGGATGTACTATTTGTACCAAGAATAAAGAAGAACCTTCTCTCCATCTCTGCATTAGATGCAAAAGGCATGAGAGTTTCATTTATAGATGTACAAGTCCTCATGTGGCCAAAACAAAATACTATTGACGATGCAGTAGTAATTGTAGAACAAGAGGGAGGACTATGCAGATTAAAGGGCCAACCAGAACAATCTTTGGTTCATGACTTAGTAGAACCTAATGAACTTTGGCATAGAAGGCTTCCACATGTGCACTTTAGGGCACTACCACTTGTAAGAAACGCTGTTGAAGGTCTTCCAGAAATGAAGGAAAAACATGAAGGAGTATGTAAGGGATGTGCAAAAGGAAAGAACACAAAGAAGACATTTCCAAGTAGCAAAAGCAGGGCTAAAGGAATCTAGGGAATCATTCACTTCGATGTATGTGGTCCAATGCCATCCAATTCATTAAGAGGGTATGTATAACATGTTTCTTTCTTTGATGATTTTTCTAGGAAGACATGGATATACTTCATGAAGAACAAAGATGAAGTATTTAGCAAGTTCAAGGAATTCAAAGCCTTGATCAAAAACTACACAGAGAAGAAAATCAATATTTTCTGATCAGACAATGGCGGAGAATTCACATCAAATGAATTCAAGGAATTTTGCAAGGATTTAAGGATTAAGAGGGAGTTGACCACTTCATATAATCCACAATAGAATGGGGTTGTAGAAAGGAATAATAGAATGATAATGGAAGATGCAAGGGCGATGCTTCATGATCAAGATCTTCCCATACAGAAGCTACTAGAACAACTGTGTATGTACAGAACCATACTCCACATAGAGTACTCGAGAACAAGACACCTAAAGAAGTGTTTTTCGGCAAGCAACCAAAAGTCAGTCATCTCAGAATATTTGGCTGTCCAATGTACATACACATTCTGAAAGAAAAGAGGACAAAGTTAGATCCTTCAGGGAAGAAGGGTATATTTGTGGGATATAGTGAAAGCTCGAAGGCTTACAAAATATACTTCCCAGGATTCAAGAATATCGACATCAACAAGGATGTAACATTTGATGAATACTCAGCCTACAACAAATCCAGAAAGAGACCTGCAGAAGAACCTGAAGAAACAGAAGTACCCAGAATTCAAGACACAACCATGAACGATGCAACTCAAGAAGAAGATTGAGAAATAGAAGAACCTCAAGAACCTGTAGATCCACCTCAGGAGAAGAATCCTCACAAGAGGAAACCTGCATGGGTACAAGAATCTATCTAAGGTGCAAAAAGATATGCAGCTCCAAAAGAGATACGCAAAGAGAGGAAAAGAACTAGGTCATGCTTCGGTTATGTATCCCTATTATGTGACATAATTGATAAAGAACCTTCCAACTATGAAGAAGCAGCATAAAAAAAAGAATGGAAGGATGCTATGATCGAGGAGTATCAGTCGTTCATGAAGAATGATGTTTGGGATGTTGTCCCAAGACCAGAGGGGAAGTCTGTTGTAACTTCCAAATGGATCTATAAGATCAAGCATGCTGAAGATGGTAGCATAGAGAAATATAAAGCAAGATTTGTGCCTCATGGCTTCTCCCAGAAAGAAGGAATAGATTATCAAGAAACTTTTGCACCTGTAGCCAGATATACTTCCATCTAATCAGTACTTGCTTTAGTTGTAGTAATGAAATGGAAAGTACACCAGATGGATGTCAAGACAACTTTCTTGAATGGTGTAGTAGAAGAGGAAGTATATGTGGAGCAACCACTTAGTCTTGAGACACATGACAGGGAGACTCATGTGTGTAAGTTAAAGAAATCCCTGTACAGTTTGAAACAGGAACCTAGGACATGGTATGACAGAATTAATAGCTTCCTATCCAGTTTGGGATTTACTAAGAGTAAATCGAATTCCAACCTTTACTACAAGGTTGAAGGAGGGAACCCAATGATACTCCTACTATATGCAGATGATTTGTTTGTAACAGGTGAGGATGGGTTGATTGCTGATATGAAGAGGAAGCTTGCTACTGAGTTCGAAATGAAGGACTTGGGTATGATGCATTACTTTCTAGGCATGGAGGTGTGGTAGAATGCAGATGGAATCTCCTGGGGACAAGGGAAGTATGTAGTAGAGATCCTATGGCATGAAAACACCTATGGCATCGAATCTAAAGCTATTGAGTGATGCTTCGTCAAAATCGGTTGATGCTATGATGTGTCATTAGATGATTTGGCCCTTGATGTACCTAATGAGTATGAGACCATATATTTTCTTTGTTGTGAACACATTGAGCCAGTTCTTGACAGATCTAAGACATGTTCACTTGATTGCTGCAAAGAATATTCTAAGGTACCTGAAGGGTACACTTGATTATGGGCTCAAATATAAGGTGAATCAGAAGATTAACCTGGAAGGTTATGTGGATTTAGATTAGGCAGGAAGTGCCATTGATAGAAAGAGCACTTCAGGGTGTTCCTTCAGTATAGGATCAGGTGTGATCTCCTGGTTTAGTAGGAAGCAATCCTGTGTGGCACTGAGTATAGACGAAGAAGAGTATGTTGTAGCTTATTCGACTAGTTGTGAGGAAGTAGGATGAGAAAGCTAATGTCTGACTTATTCGATCTCCAGCTAGATGCTACTTGTATATATTGCGACAACCAAAGATGTGTGAAGCTGTCAGAGAACCTAGTGTTCCATGACAAGTCGAAGCATATTGAGATCAAATATCACTATATCGGATGTAAGTGCAGGGCTTTTCTAACAAGATGAGGTCAGATGTAAGTGTAGAGCCTTTCTGACAAGATGAGGTCAAATGTAAGTGTAGATCCTTTTTGACAAGATGAGGTTGGATGTAAGTGCAGAGCCTTTCTGACAAGATGAGGTCGGATGTAAGTGCAAATCCTTTTTGACAAGATGAGGTCGGATGTAAGTGCAGAGACTTTCTGACAAGATGAGTTTGGATTTAAGTGCAAAGACTTTCTGACAAGATGAGGTCGGATGTAAGTGCAAATCCTTTCTAACAAGATGAGGCCGAATGCAAGTGTTGAGACTTTCTGACAAGATGAGGTCAGATGTAAGTGCAAAGCCTTTCTAACAAGATGAGGTTGGATGTAAGTGCAGAGCCTTTCTGACAAGATGAGTTCAGATGTAAGTGCATAGCCTTTCTGACAAGATGTGGTCGGATGTAAGTGCAGAGCCTTTCTGACAAGATGAAGTCGGATGTGAGTGCTGGGCCTTTCTGACATGGGTTTTGGATGTGTTCCTCCCATGTTCATATGTGAATGTTGGGCGTGCATTTCTAACATGGAGATGGATATGTTCCTCCCATGGTCAGATGTAAGTTCTGGGTGGGCCTTTCTGACATGGTTCATTCCATGGTCAAACATAAGTGCTAAAGATGATGAATACCTACATGGAGGCTAGGCCTACAACCAGCATGAAAAAGGGCTGGCTCTTTAGAAATTTCTGTGACAAGTAGAATTGAGAGATAGCACCAATGATGATGACCCAGTGATGATTCAAATCAAGTAATGATACAAACTCAATGATGATCTAGTGATGATCCAGATCCAGTGATGATCCAGATCTAGTGATGATGCAGACTTGATGAAGATGACTTGAAGATGAAGATGACTTGAAGATGAAAGATGACTTGAATATGAATATGACTTGAAGATGAAGATGACTTGATGATGATCCAGATGATCCAGACTTGGATATGATCTAGTGACGATCCAGACTTGATGATGATCTAGTGATGATCCATAATTGATGATGATCCAGTGATGATCCATATTTGATGAAGATGAATTGAAGATGAAGATGACTTGATGATGATCCATATGATCCAGACTTGATCCAGTGAAGAAGAATTGTGATGATAAATTGTGTCGAGAGAATACCTTCCTAGTTAAGAGGGAGTGTTGATGTATTTGTAACTTCAGAATGTATTCACTTGTATATTGTACCCCGATGTTTCTATCGGGAAGTATCGGTAATGTAATTAAGTCATGTCATGCCCCAATGTTCCTATCAAGAGATTCAATAATGTAAACAAGTCATGTAAATTCATAGAGTGTAACCCTCCTTATTAATCAAGGGTTAAAGTCCACGCAGTTGTGGGGCCCTAGGGTTATTAGACTCTCCTAGAGAAGTCGGCCTTAGTGAGTTATTGTCAAGTTGGGAATTAGTATAAATAGAGAGGGAGCCTCTCTATTTAAAATACATTCACTCACACTCAGTTGTAGCGCATAACTGAGAGAGAAAGAAGAAGTTGGGACAAGAGAGAGAGACTACTGCTGTCGGGAGATCATCTTTATATCTTTGGGTTTTACTTTTGGTGTTGATTCTATCTTTGAGGGATTTGTGGGGTTTTATCCTTTATGGTTTCCCTGAGGAAAATATTTACATGTTCATTGTCTCTCATGATTGATTGTTGTGCTTGTTATTCTCTCAGATAAGAGCCTAAGATCATATAGCTTAAATGTTAAAAATCTAACACATTCAATTAGCAGATTGATTAATGTAGAATAGTCATAGATCAAATTATGATATAAGGGAGGTTGGGAGGCGTTAGGGAGGGGAATAAACCTACAAGGGGGTCGTAACATCCTTCCAATGGTAGCTGGTAAACATGGTGTCGTATCATCCTTTCAACAGTAGCTGATAAAACATGGGGTTGTAGCCTCCTTCCAGTAGTTACTGGTAAATAGGGTGTAGTGCCATCCTTGTCTGTAGTAGCAGGAAAAAACTATTTGTACATATATTTTTGCAGTAATAGGAAGTATTAGTGGTTTACCCAATTTGGATTCCACGATAAATTTGTGTTCTGTGTGCTTTTGCTGATCATGTGTGTTAATAAGTAAATTCAAATTGGTTTTAATTATTGAAAACTATCAATATTGATTCACCACCCCTCTCAGTATTGTACAATATTCCTACAATTGGTATCAGAGCAGGATCCTTCACTACAGTTTAATCACTGGAAGAAATATCCTATTAAAAACCACCATGGATCAATAAGAAGGGTTAGCCACTAACAGACCTCCATTATTTACAAGAGACAATTATGCATATTGGAGTGTAAGAGTGAAGTTCCATCTAATGTCTCTTTGATACAAAGTATGGAGGTCTTTTGAAATAGAATATAAAGTACCAAATGACCTACCTATAGATAAGGATGAGCTAGACCAATGTGAGGCCAATGCAAAAGCCCTAAATGTTATTTTGAGTGGGTTAACAAAATTTTTATTTGTAAAATTCATGTAATGCAATACATTCAAACATTCCTTGGAAAAACTAAAATGTGTCTATGAAGGAGTGCCCAAAGTCAAAGAGTCCAAACTTCAAACATAAAAATGAAAGTTTGAAAGCCTAAAAATGAAAGAGGAAGAAAATATAGCAGAATGTCTTCTAAGAGTAGATGAAATTGTTAATTCTATTAAAGGCATTGAAGGATAAATAAAGGAGAAAGAAGTGGTCGACGAAGTACTAAGAACCCTGCCAATGAAGTATGACTCAAAGGTGTCCACTCTAGAAGAACGATATGATCTTAAACTTATGATAGTAGATGAACTACATGGGATATTCACTTCTTATGAGATGAGAACAGGACAAAATGGATCATCAAAGAAAGAAGATGCATTTAAAGCCTTATCCAAGAACCAATTTGAAAACCTAGATGATGAAGAATCCCTTTTCATCAAGAAACTTGAGAAAAGGTACTGGAAAGTACAAAGGAAATTTACCTTTGAAATGTTTTAACTGTGGAAGGATTGGAAATTTTTCCAGTAAGTGTTCTTACCCAAAACAAGAGCATAGTGATGATGAAGAACCTTGTTTTCATAAGAAAGATCAAAAGAGTAAGACCATATACAAAAATAAGTTTAAGAAAAATAAGAAAAACTTCTATTTCAAGGAAGACAGTGAAGATGAAGAGATAAGTGAACATGTTGAAGTCCTATTCATGGGATTAGAGAGCAAAATATCTGAATAAAAAATAGAAGGTTTGGTAGATCTCGAAGAGAACTTGTAAATGCTCTTGAAGAATTAGGAAAGTATAGAAGGATGTACAAAAAATCAAAAACTCATATGGCTGAGTTTGAAGAGAAGAACAATGATATAGAAATAATTATTGTTGACGTAAAAAATCAATTTCCAATAGCCAAAAAGGCTAAGAACAATCTAGAACAACAACTCAAAAAAAGAATACAAGAATTTGAAAGGCTTGAAGAAGAGATTATGTGCCTTATAAAGAAGATGGATGAAGAATTTATCAAATCAAATTTTGAGAAAAGATCAAATACTTTAGATGAAATATTAAGTGTCCAAAGACCATCAAGCAATAAATCTGGATTGGGATTTGACAAAGAAAAGAAACCAGGACATTCCTCTTGCACAAACCAAGATGGAAATAAAAGAAGCTACGATGTTGCACTCAAGAGCCAAATTAAAAGGGAAGAAATTAAGAAATATGATCCTCTCTTAAAAAGAACAGATATGATACCTAAAACACCAATGAAAAGTAGACATCAACAACTCTTTTTATGAAATTTTTATACCTGTAATAATTTTGGATGTATGGATAGAAATTGTAAACTAATGGTTCCTATTGAGAAAGGAATTACACAACAAACTTCCTTTTATAAGAAAAGTGGTACTAGAAACAATCCAGAATGAAGAAACTATAATTCTTTTACTCCTCTACAGAGTTATAGTATAGAATGCTACAAATGTGGTAATAAAGGACACATTGCAAGAAATTACAAAATAGTGATTACTATAGGTGACACCTAAAAATATCAAGACAAAAAGGAGAGGAAGGTTTGGAAAAAGAATGATGATATGGAATGTTCATTAGCTCTATGTGTTACATAAAAAAAAAAACCTATGGCATGTGGATAGTAGATGCTCAAAACACATGACAGGAGACCCAAGTAAGTTTATAAGACTCAAAACAAATAAAAAAGGAAAAGTTACTTTTGGAGATAATCTATCTTTTGAAATAATTGGAAAAGGTACAGTAGATATTAGAGACAAAATGAACGCTGAAAATGTTTTGCTTGTAAAGAACTTAAAAACTATTTTTTTAAGTGTGATCCAGACATGTGATCAAGGACACATATGTATATTTGATTCCAAGAAGTGTGAAATCAGAAGAAAATATTCAGGAAATCTTGTTGGGACTGTTGTAAGAACTCCAAGCAATGTGTATATTCTAGAAAATGAAGAACAATGTTATATGAGTCGAACTGATGAAAGTTTGTTATGGCATAGAAGGATGGGGCACCTAAACTTTGACAATTGTGTAAAAATTAGTAAGAAGGGAGCAGTAAGAAATATACCAAAGATCATAAAACCACCAAATCATGTTTATAGAAACTATCTTCATGGGAAACAAACGAGAACAAGCTTCAAGTTCAAAGAACATACAACCTCTCAGCCATTAAAATGAATTCACACTGATCTTTGTGGACCAACAAGGACTAAAATCCTTCAAGGTGAATATTACTTTATGTTATTAATCGATGATTATACAAGGATGACTTGGGTGACATTTCTTAAAGAAAATTCAGAAGCCTTTATGAAATTCAAACCCTTTAAAGCACTTGTTAAGAATCAAGTAAATCATAAGATTAAATGTCTAAGATCTGATAATGGTGGCGAGTTCAGCTCAAATGAATTCAATGAGTTTTGTGAAATTCATGGAATCAAGAGGCATTTTTCAACAACAAAAACTCCTCAGCAAAATGGAGTACCTGAGAGAAAGAATGGGACAATCCAGGAAGCAGCTAGAACTATGCTTAATGAAGAAAAACTTCCTAATGGCTATTGCAGAGAAGCAATATATACAACTGTCTATATACAAAACGGAGGAAAGATCAGAATGAATAGCAACAAGACTCCTTATGAGCTATGGTTTGGAAGACTAGCTTCAGTTAAATATTTTAGAGTTTTTGGATGTAAATGCTAAATAAAAAGAGAAGATGATAATCTAGGGAAGTTTGACTCTAGGATGGATGAAGTCATATTTCTTGGATATTCTTCCACAAAAAGGGCACATAGATGTTATAATCTAAAGTCACACAAGATTATAGAAAGTGCAAGTGTAATTTTTAATGATACTAAATCAAGAAGAATACAAATCCAAGAAAGTGGTGAAGTTGAAGAAACTGATGATGAAGAAATAGATGACAAAAAAAGAAGAAATTTCACAAGAGGAGGATTCTCTTGAAGAAGAAGAAGAAGAAGAAAGAAAAAGAAAAAGGATACTCTTAGGAAAGTGAAGAGGAAGACTCAAAGATCTGATACAAAAGCTCCATCTAGGAGATTACAAAAGAATAATCCTGAGAGAAAAATCATAGGTGACAAAGATGTTGGAGTTAGTACAAGAAGGAAACATATTTTTAATGAACAAACCTTACTATCAGTGGTGGAACCTAAGAACCTCATAGAAGCCAACAAAGATGAAAATTGGATCAAGGCAATGAATGGAGAATTGGATCAAATTGAGAAGAAACAAACTTGGGAACTTGCCCCAATACCTGAAGGCAAGAATATCATTGGGACCAAATGGATCTTCAAAATTGAGTTAGATAAAAATGGCAAAGTAATAAGAAACAAAGCAAGGTTATTATGTAAAGGATATGTTCAAGTGGGAGGTATTGATTTTGAAGAAACCTTTGCACCTATAGCAATAATTGAAGCAATCATAATGTTCTTGGCATTTTCATGTTACAAAAACTTGAAAGTGTATCAAATGGATGTCAAGTCTGTTTTTCTAAATGGGAACCTAGAAGAGGAAGTCTATATCGAACAACCAGAAGGCTTTCTCTTATCACAGAATAGAGACAATGTTTTCAAACTAAAAAGGCACTCTATGGTCTCAAGCAAACCCTAAGAGCATGGTTTTCAAGGTTAGATAAATACTTGAAGCAACAGGGATATAAAAGAGGAGCCACTAATAGTAACCTCTACATAAATATCGAAGATAAGAATATGATCATTTTTATTGTTTATGTGGATGATATCATATTTGGAAGTAATCTGCAAGAACTAAGTGTAAACTTTTATTCTGAAATGAAGACGGAATTTGAAATGTCAATATTGGGTGAATTAACATTCTTCTTGGGATTACAAGTCTATCGGTCTAAAAAAGGAATCCTCATTTATCAACCCAGGTACATCAAATATATGCTTAATAAGTTTAATATGGAAGACTCTAATCATGTGAATACTCCTATGATCACTGGATGCAAACTAAGAAAAAATGATGAGTCCTTAGAAGTGGATCATACCATGTATAGATATATGATAGGAAGTTTGCTACATGTAACAACTAAAAGAACATGTGTAATGAAAGTTGTAGGATTGGTTGCTATATTTCAATAAGCTCCCAAGGAGACACATGTGGTTGCAGTAAAAATAATCTTTAGATATCTAAAAGGCACTATGAATTATGGTTTATGGTACCCAAAATGTCAAGACTTCACTTTAAAAGCATTAATTGATGTAGACTAAGAAGAAAGTGTTGATGACCAAAATAATACTAGTAGAGAAGTATTCTTTTTGGGAAAATGTTTGGTATCATGGTTAAGCAAGAAGTAATCTTCCATAGCACTATCTACAGTAGAGGTTGAATATATTGTTATTGCATCATGTTGTACTCAAATCATTTGGATGAAGCAAACATTAAAAGAATTACTTGTGAAGTATGAGCATCCAATAGTAATAATTTGTGACAATACAGGTTCCATAAGCATATCAAAACATCCAAATATGCACTATCGATAAAATATCACTTTCTAAGAGATGAAGTGTCTCAAAAAGTGGTCATATTGGAATATATTAATACCAAAGAACAGATTGATGATATATTCACTAAGCCACTACCCAAAGAATCATTTGAGCATCTTAGGCATATAAGTTGGGAGTAATCTCCTTACAATAAAAAAAAAGGGGAAGAGGAAGAAAAAGTAGCATGTCAAGGGGAGCTGTCAGAAGCCTAACCTTTGTCATCGTTGTCAAAGGGGGTGAATGATTTAATGTAATTTCCATCAATGCCAAAGGGGCAGAATGTTGAATGAAGTTGTCATTGATGTGAAAAGGAGTTCAGTAATGAAAAAGGAATAAGTGATGGCAGGGAAAGCGATGGCATATGTGATGAGGATGGAAAGACACATGAGAGGATCCAACAAGGGGATCAAGTCCAATCAAGTCTGATCAAACTAAATTTATTGATCGATCCTCTGATTAATCGGTGCAGGGTCATGGATTAGCAATAAAACTATTTAGCAAAGGTTAGACGACTTAGATAGTATCAAGAAAATAGATCGAAGGTAGGTAAAGGATCCACAAATTAAATGTGTGTGGAAAATAACATTCTGGAGCACCAAAGTAAAGTTCTGCGTATGATAATTGATAAAAGGATAAGGAGTATTCCGTAAAGCAATCGATGGTTCACAGGATTTGCAGAAGACAAAATTGTGGAAGCAATTTTTGAGAAAAAATGAAATGCATACCCAAAATCATCGATCTCCAATTGCGGAAGGAAGGAGTTTTCAATTGTGGAAAGATCGTTGCGGAAAGATAATTGTGGAAGAAAGTTTCAAGAAAAATCAAAGTGCACATCCGCAATCCACAGTTGCAAAAGGAATAAGATCCCGTAAATTGCGGAAAGGTTGGTTTGAAAAGTTGGATGCATAAAGATAATTGCGGAAGTAAGTTTCAAGAAAAATCAAAGTGCACATCCACAATTCACAACCCGCAATTGAGGAAGGAATAAGTACCCACAAATTGCGGAAAGGTCAGTTCAAAAAGATGGATACGGAAAGATCTGTTGCAGGGATTTTTTTGCAGAAAGGACGTTGTAGAAAAGAAACTGCGGAAGGTCGCAATTGATAAATCAAACAGAGTTAAAAATGACAAACAAGGAAGTAATTTCGAATTAGTTTATTTGTCTGTGAAAAGTCACGATGAAAATATGTCACTATTGAATGAAGATATATGTTTGAGGGTATATAAACAATGCTTTAAACCTTCAAATAAGTGTCTCTATACATTCAATTGGCAGATCGATTGATGTAGAATATTTAGAGATCAAATTACCATATAAGGGAGGTTGGGAGCCGCTAGGGCAAGAAGCAGGCCTACAATGGGTTCATAGCTTTCTTCCAGTGGTAGATGGTAAACATGGTGTCATAGCATCCTTTCAGTAGTAGCTAATAAAATAGGGGTTCGTAGCGTCCTTCCAGTAGTTGCTGGTAAATAGGGTGTAGTACCATCATTGTGTGTAGTAGCAGGAAAAAACTATTTGTAAATATAATTTTGCAGTAATAGGAAGTATTGGTGGTTTACCTAATTGGGATTCCATGATAAATTTTTGTTCTGTGTACTTTTGTTGATCATGTGTTTTAATAAGTAAATTAAAATTGGTTTTAATTGTTAAAAACTATCAATACTGATTCAACCCCCCTCTCAGTATTATCCAATATTCCAACAAAATTGACATATGAAGGATAATAATTTATGTCACAATACTAAGCCCATCTAGACCATACAATAAAAACCTTTATTTAATTTCCTAGGGGTTTAGTACCAATTTTGCAAGTGTTAGTTGGAATCCTAGTACTTATTTTGTCCACTTGACATACACTTTCCCTAATTTATCCACTAGTGCGCCCCACATCCTGCTTTATTCTCTGTTTTTCTGAGTTAAGGTTCCTTAATGACTACTTTTATGCATGCTTGTATGAGATAAGACTACTTTTACAACTTTTCTCATGGATTAGAAATTCTGGATGACTTAGGAAAGTTATCTAGTTGTTTCCTAAACCACATTTCCTTACTTTTCTCCTAAAAGTTACTCATAAATGGAGATTTAGTAACTTCTAAGCTTTCCTTGTGTGACCAATTCGAATTTCCTTTATGAGGATGTATTATTTATGTAACCTCATTATTATTTAATGAATAACATAGATATTCTTGAGATTCATTCTTCATGTGTTCATAATTCTTCTTCACTCTTTATGTTAGTTCTTTGCAATTATTTGTGAGGTTAATTATGTGCCTAGATCCTTAGTTTGTTTATAGAATTATTCCTTCCATCAAGGATTTAGAATTTTGACATGGTATCATATCCTTGGTCTTTATAATTATGACATGGTATCATAGCTTAGGGAGCTCAGTAGTTAATCCTCCATTTCAGATCTTCGGAGCATTTTTTTTTTGTAGGAATGCTAGAATTTGAAAATCATAGACAACTTTGAATAAGTACCACGACCTATAAAAATCATCTTATATATCCTACCACAGTTTTTTTGAAATATATTTTCGCGATCTAAAATTGTTTTTTCGTGGAATTCAATTTAAGTCTCTGGTTTGGGACATATGTTCAGTTGAATATTGAAGGTTTGCAACAGCTCACATCCATATGTACCTTCTATTGGCTTGATATTCTTCACTCCGCAATATGAGATAGGTCAATTTCCTTATATGATTTGATATATCTCTTCGATAGCTCAAATGGGTCTTTGGCGAAATTTTATTATGTTGACTGTAGCAGAAGTTGTGATTGAATTGGCAACATGACATCAATCATGTTTTGAGTTTTTATTTGATCTTACATACATGATTTGATTAATTTTAGATTATTGAATTCAAAGTTGTTCTTGATTTTGAAGAAGAAAGAAGAATAAATCTCCTTCCATCTCTCATTATTGTTCCCACAATATTCTAATTCGAATCTTGAAGATAATACGTCAATTGTTGAGGATCATGTCCATACTTCACTGGATGATGGAGCATTATTTAATCAATTGGATGTTTTGGAGGTTAGATCATAGTTTGCAGTTGTTGGCTACGCCATCACTCTCATTTTTTCTTTGATTTGTATATTTTCATGTATGTTTACTGGTTTAGTTCATTCAATGTCTACTGAATATGGTGAACACATTGTCATTGATTTGGAAAACTTGGGACTCTCATTCCGTCTGATTATTGGAGCTAATATCATCTCCTTTTGTTTGAAGTTCAAGTTTCAAGAGCATTCATATTTTATTGGGATTGATCTCACTTATCATGGTTCGAAGTTCATGGCTCAATAACCTCAAGACTCATTTGGATTTGATCTCCCCTATTATGGCTCGAAGTTCAAGTTTAATGAGGACCTCCATTCACTCTACTGACAGTGTATCTCAGTTGCTCTACATGGTTCAAGTTTCCATCATGTAGTTGTTTATGTTCCTGATCCAGTTGAGCACCACCATTCGCTTGCAGACAATGTAGAGATAAAGCACATGATCCAGACATGGGAGCAACAACCACTTCTTCCAAAGAAGAAGATTCCTCCAGACATCTAATCAAGTTCACCTACTTGAGTTTGGAGAGCAGCGGCATTAATTTTTGGTTTACCTTTCATGTCCATTTTTTAGAGAGGGTTTTGTTCCCATGAGGTTTTTCCTATTTCCTTAGTTCACATGAATGAATAATTTAAAGGGTGACCATAAGGCCTATGTTGCCTCTACTCTAATTTTGGATTCATTTTTACTCTCACATAATTCAAGCTTAACGGGGCGTTGGAATATTAATCACATCTAGACCATAGGATAAAAACCTTTATTTAATTTCCTAGGAGTTTAGTACCATGTTCCAAGTGTTAGTTGGAATCCTAGTACTTATATTGTTCACTTGACATACACTTTCCCTAGTTTATCCACTAGTGCACCCCACATCCTGCTTTATTCTTTGTTTTTCTAAGTTAAGGTTCCTTAACTACTTTTATGCCTACCTTTATGAGATAATACTGCTTTTACAACTTTTCTCATATATTAGAAAGTCAGGACGACTTAGGAAATTTATCTAGTTGGTGCCTAAACCAAGTTTCCTTACATTTCTCCTAAAATCTATTGATAGATGGAGATTTAGTAACTTCTAAGTTTGCCCTATGTGTCCAATTCAAATTTCCTCTATGAGGATGTATTAATTAATGAATAACACAGATATTTTTGAGATTCATTCTTCACGTGTTTATCATTCTTCTTCACTCTTTATGCTCATCCTATGCAATTCTTTGTGAGGTTAATTATGTTCCTATATCCTTAGTTTTATGCTAATTTTCTGCAATTCTTTGTGAGGTTAATTATGTGCCTAGATCCTTAGCTTGTTTATAGATATCTTGCTGCCATAAAGGATTTATAATTATGATTGTTAGAATTGTTGTGCCATTTATATCATCAAGCAAAGATTCCAAATTATTGATGCAGTGAATAGGAATGAATTATATAAAATGAACAAATCAAATCTCATAGGAAACAGACAAGTATTGCTCAGAGAATTGCAGCATTATCTTCATTACAATATTCGTTGTTACAATAGTGTTACATAGGAAAAGACTTTGAATAATTAGGGATGAATTAGAATCTCCCAGCAGGATGTGATTGTATCTAACTGACTAGGTAACTAAAGATGTCTCAATCACTATTGGAGTCCAAATGGTTAACTCTAGATGTCTAATCAAGTCACACAATCGGCAATAATCAGTTAACTAAGCCTAACTGAAGTGGCAGGTGAGGAAAATCGCCTTATCCACATGCAATCATGTCTAACTGGCACTAACTGAGCTAATTGTGATATAACTGAAAGTAATTGGAAAATAACTAAGTTTAACTAGTTCCAATCCAACCGATTGAAGCAGGTTGGTTTCGAGACTCCCAGTGGCTCCTAAAATGTAGGGACTAGCCTAGGAGGCACCTAAATTGATGCATGCAAGTGCAGTTAGTGGATTTAGCCTCGATCGGTGTTCCCCGCACACTAGTGACTGGTACATGTGCCCCCATTAGGCCAAGTGGACCCAATAATTAAATAAAACTCCTAAGTTAGGATAAAATAATCTAATAGATAGTAAGGTCAAGGGAGGATTATAAATCCTAACACCCCCCCTGATCCTAACTTGGACAACTATGGTCCTTGGAAACAAGGCCAAAATTCACCCATATACAATCTAAAAGATAAAATATGTTGCTTAATAAACCAAGGAAATAGGGGAAAACCTAATTGGAAACCCCCCCCTTAGGATAAGCAGTAATCAGGAAATACAAGTTAAAAACTTGCAAAATCTTTTGCTGCAATTTGCAGCATTGTGTAGCAACAAAGTAGTATTCTATTTCTTCTATGCAACAACATCCTGAATCTGTGCATGTGAACCTATGAATCCAAACAAAATTATTATGTCTAGAGGAATCTTCCTTTTTAGAAGAAGAAGAATGTGCTCAACTTAATTAGGAATATAGACAGCTGTAAGATGAAAAATGGACCCATGTAGAGCAACTGAAATCAACTGATAAGAGAGAAAAAGTGCTTTAGAATTCGAACCATGTGAGGAACACCCAAACAACTAATATGTTGCAGCATTGAACATCAAACCATGTGAATTAAAATCAGCCCCAAGTGTTAGGAGCAATTGTCCAGGCGAATGCAAAATGTCTCCATCTTTACTAGCTCTATGAGGAGATGAGCATGTGATCAAATAGATAGGTAGAGAAGCCTTGGGACTGTGGAGAGAGAATGCTTGAACTCCATAATCTGATATAGCTTCATAAATAACCAATGATTTACAAAATATAATATTAACAAACTCAAAAGAGGAAACTAACATCAAATCCCCAGCATCAAGTTTGAAGAAGACTTGCAGTACTTGATTTGTCACACCAAAATTGATGAAACCAGCTACAAGCATGTCTGGAGGCTCTTGGAACTTAAAACTTGAACTAAATAATATCATATCAGATCCAAATAAGTTCATATCATATCCAAATAAGTTCATATCAGATCCAAAATTTTGCTCCATCGAGATGGTGGATGCACAATTTTCTCCTTCAAAATTTTGAATATTAGTGCATGCAATCATGTAGGAATTTGTTGGAAGTTCAAGATCAAAGATAGTGAATGGATCACTCCTCATAT
Organism: Pseudotsuga menziesii; assembly: GCA_001517045.1. Lineage (NCBI taxonomy): Eukaryota > Viridiplantae > Streptophyta > Pinopsida > Pinales > Pinaceae > Pseudotsuga > Pseudotsuga menziesii. Next base: position 41,076 of record LPNX010827497.1, on the reverse strand, counting down.
ATGATATTATTTCCAAAATATACAGATATCCATAAAAAATAATATCAGCAAACTCATAAAATAATATTGACATCAAATCACCAGCAACAACTTCGAAGGAGAATTGTGTTACTTGATTTTTCACACCAAATTTGATGAGACCAACTACAAGAATCACTGGAAGCTATAGAAACTTAAAACTTAAACCAATTAATATCAGATCAGATCCATACAATATCATATCAGATACAAATAGGTTCGTATCATATCCAAATAATATCATATCATATACAAATAGTTTCATATCAGATCCAAGAGTGTGCTCCACCTAGATGGTAGATGCCCAATTTTCTCCTTCTTCAAAACCTTGAGTATTTGTCCATGCAATCATGTAGGAATTTTCTGGAAGCTCTAGATCAATGAGAGTGAATGGATAACTCCTACAATATGATATTATTTCCAAAATATCCAAACATTCAAAAAATGTAATATTAGCAAACTTATGAGAGAAAACTGACATCAATTCCCCAACAGTAAGTTTGAAAGGGATTTTTGGTACTTGATTTTTCACACCAAAATTGATGAGACAAGCTACAAGCAACATTGGAAGCTTGAACCAACTAATATCAGATCAGATCCAAATAAGATCATATCAGATCCAAAGATGTTCATATTAGATCCAAATAGGTTCATATCAGATCCAAGGATGCGCTCCACCGAGATGGTAGATGCACAATTTTCTCCTTCTTCAAAATTCTAAGTATTGGTGGATGCAATCATGTAGGAATTTGTTGAAAGATCTAGATCAATGAAAGTGAATGGATCACTCCTACAATATGATATTATTTCCAAAATATCCAAAGAATTACTTATCTGCACACCAACAACATCATTAAAGACAGATAATTCAAATTCCTCTCCATTTCCTAGAGCTATCACTGGTAAACTATGCACATAATTTATAATAGGAGAATCACTAGAGAATTTTTGCATAGAATGGAAGGAGTATTTTTCTTCAATAACAGATATTCGAATGTCTTCTTCTGGATCAACCATATGAGAAGATGAGATATCAGATATCTCATAAACTTATGTAGCAGTAGGAGAAGGAGTCACTCCAAGGAGACTTTCTTCAATTCGAATTGACTGTGTAGAAGATTCTGCTTGTTCTTCATATTGAACAACTTCATCATAGATAGTAGATTCCGAGACTTTTGAATAAAGAACTCTTGTGGTTCTGAATGTGCTCTCCAAATTTCTATAATAATCCTCATTGTGCTTCTCAAAGTTTCTGTCTAGAGATCCTTTGGGTATTCTGCAGAATCAATAAGGTAGCGCAAGCTAGGAGAAACAACTAGACATATTCTTCCAAAATATCTATCATCATCATTTAGCCATTCATTCTCATATTGATAAGACTCTTTACCAAGCCCCATAGATACCTCATATAGACCTTATCTCTTTAGAGATGCAATCATCTTCAATTTCCATTCTGAAGATCTTGTGGATGGAGTAAGAAGAGGAACTGATAATCTCGAATCCATATGAAGTTGGACCTACAAAATATCACTGCAAAACCAAAAATATTTGAACTATGTTAGAATCTAGCCTTCCCTCTCGACATGAACACTTTCTCAAGTTCCGTCACCCCCGCAACACCACTCGGAATAAATTCAGAGGAAGCAAGGCACTCTTTGTGGGACTTCTATGGAAACCCAACTGCTTCTGGTGTTTAATGGAGAGTAAACAGACATGAAGCTTGCTTGAAATGGCTATGATACCATGTTAGAATTGATTTTTCATTTAGATGATCAAGTAAAGAGTCCAAATTATTGATGCAGTGAATAGGAATGAATTATACAAACTGAACAAATCAAATCTTAGAGGAAACATACAAGTATTTCTCTGAGAATTATAGTATTATCTTCATTACAATATTCGGTGTTACAATAGTGTTACATAGGAAAAGAATTTGAATCATTAGGGATGAATTCAAATCTCCCAGCAGGATGTGACTGTATCTAACTGACTATCTATCTAAATATGTCTCAATCACTATTGGAGTCCAAATGGTTAACTCCAGATGTCTAATTAAGTCACACAATCTGTAATAATCAGTTAACTCAGCCTAACTGAAGTAGTAGGTGAGGAAACATGCCTTATCCACATGCACTTATGTCTAACTGGCGCTAACTGAGATGATTGTGACCTAACTGAAAGTAACTGGAAAATAACTAAGCTTAACTAGTTCCAACTCCAACTGACTGAAGGAGGTTGGTGCCAAGACTCCCAGTGGCTCCTAAAATGTATGGAATGGCCTAGTAGGTTCCTAAAATGATGCATGCAAGTGCAATCAATGGAATTTAGCCTCTATTAGTGTTCCCCACACTCTAGTGACTGGCACATGGGGCCCCATTAGCCCAAGTGGACCCAATAATTAAATAAAAATCCTAAGTTAGGCTAAACTAATCTAATAAACAGTATGGTCAAGGGAGGATTATAAATCCTAACACTGATATGGTTTCAGATCCTTGGCCTTTAATTCTAACAATTTCCAATATCTCAACCTTCATTATTGTGATTGAGTGTGGCATTCATTTTCATTGTAAAGTCTTCATCGTTCAGTTTAAAGTGAAGAAAAATAATTACATTTTATATTTATCATTGCAATGGTTCAAGGAAAATATTTGAAGTATCGAAAGGATTTGCATATTGCGTTGTTTGTTTGATAACATCCACGAGGAGAGTGCATTTGTTGAGTTTTCTATATCTCTTTGGTCAAGAAGAAAGACTCTCTTTCCCTTCTCTAAGTAGTTTTTATTAAATTGCAAAGGAAAAATATCATTTTATTACATGGTTTTCAATTGGCTAATTCGAAACACACCATTCAAATTACATGTCATACCCCTTGAATAAATGAGATCCAATTACAACAAAGCATAAGTTAAAATCTACTAGACTAGTTTGTCATTGATAGAGAAACAAGAAATATAATAGGTGATAGGGCCTTCGTAGTAGGTGTGGTGAGTAAACTCTCCAAGGACATAAACTCAAACTAGGAACTGATTAATGAGTGCAAAATTCAATAGTAGAAAGAAGTATTAATGGGAAAACACATTTGACACATGCATCAAACATGAGTTTAACCTAGGTGTAGGTGATAGATTATCCCCTCTCCTTTCATTTATTGGCATTTTGCATGTTAAGGGGTTTCCATTTGATTAGCAACTCCTCAGGGTGACAACAATTCAGTAGAAGCTTTGGGTATAATATTTATGTCCTAAGTTCCTTTCCCATATGTAAAATATTGACCTACGACTATTTCTCCTAGCTACTAAATGTGAATTTCCTTAGTGACCTTTACTATGTTCCTCCCAAGGTGGCTGTAAGTTGGAAGTTCTTGTGGTACATGAGGTAGACACATAATCATTCGCCTCTACTCCCTCGGAAGGATGCACATATTCATAAGGGTGTGCCTTGGGTGTTTAGTGGCATGAGAGGTTATTGTAACCAACTCCTTCACACCTTCGTTGATTTGTCTTAGGTTCCATTAACCCCAAGGGTAATCTATAGAACGCACTTATTTGTCTCTTCATTGTAGTGGGGTTCTTTGAAGTAATTACCTTGTGATTCTACTCTATGAGAGAGTAAGTTTTCTTGTTGGTACCTCTAGATTTCCATAGGGGTGTTTTATTTGTTGTTTGTGACTAGTTTGGCCATAGGTTGAGTCATTTTATATCCTATCGATCACCATGGTTGATCAACCTAGTCATTGTTCAAGGATATTTCATAGGGTCTCTCTCAAGTTTTAGGGACCATCATATAGTATATAGGAGAACTTATCATTCAACTAATTGTGAAATAACTACAGAGTTGTGTGTTCACCTGCATTCTTCACCACACACACACTCTCCACCACTGGAACACTTTGTCCAACTAAAATCAAGGTTATCAATGAGACTCAATCGTTACACTTTAATCCTCCATTAATGGATCTTTATGGTTTCGTCCTAGTTCAAGTAGGGATTCATCATTTTGTATATCCCAGGGTTAGGAAGAATCCATTGCTATCGATGTCTAGTATGGGAAATCCATCCATACCAAAGGGTTCATTCCTTTCTACCTCTAGTTTGCAGGGGGAAAACACATGTAGTTCCCTTATGATTCCTATAATCATTGCTAACATTATGGTATATTTACCCCCTAACACAAGTGTTCCTTTATGGGGCATTCCTCTTAGACCATCTAAACCTTTTGCTTCTACAACGTCATTCTTTTATTCCCTNCCCCCCCCCCCCCACCTGCCCCCACCCTTAGTGTTGTGTCTAGTCGTGGGTTCAAATATTTTTCTAGTATTTCTCTAGGGACCCTACTATCACTTCTACGGTTCCTCCTTTTGGGTAGAATTTACTAGTTGGCATTGGTCTCACTACTAGTGTTAGTTTTCCTCAAAGTTTCCCTCATGTCTTTCTTGGATCAAGGGTGGATCTGGTGGAAGTCTCACTTGTCCACGGGAGAGATTTTTCTTACAACACTAGTTACGACTCAATCCATTGTTAGGGTTTCCATAAAATGTAATGAATGAAAATGTAGCTAAATTGATGTGCAAAATGTAGTATGCACTAAACTAATATAAGAAATATATAGAAATACCGTAGAAATTATTGGAGAAATTGAAAAATGATGATATGAAATTAGCCACAAGTATATCAATCTATAGACCTCAAATCACAAACAACAAACTGAGGGTAGCCTACAAGCAATGCTAAAAGTGATAGTTCTACACATGGACCAACCAAAACACCAACCAGAGGAAGCATAAATAAATACCATATTGTAATAATAGTCAATTGAAAAAAGATGTCATCCCCACATCCTTCTAAAGTACCAATGAATAACAAGAATAGTTATTGTCAATATTTACAATGCACCCGAAATATAAAGTAACAATTTTGGCAAAAAAATGACTTGTTTAACAAAGAAATAATAGATGTGTTACATCAGGATAAGAAAGAACTAGTGATGGTTTATTTCTCTTGCAATAGAACAAAAGAGCCTCTATGCTCAAAAGGGTGATTTCTCAAAGGAAGAAAAGTCCCTTTCTCATTTCATTTCATTACATTTATAAAGTTTCTTCTCCAATTTTAACTAACGTTTCTTGATTTTATTTCCATGAAACAATTAAGGTTTATTTAAACAAATTGTTTTCACCATAATATGTTACTTGACTTATGACGGGTCCTCATTTTACAATTATGTTATTTTCCCATGGGACTTATTTTAGATCAAATACTATAATGGCCCCTCTTTTAAAACAATTGGAGATGCGTTCAAAGACTTCCACAAAACCAACTTAGGATCATAGATAGTGATGAAAATATGCTCATACTAGTTCTATTTTGTAGTAGAATCAATTGTGTTTCATTTACAAAGAATTGAATGTTGACATTGGCTCTCTTTCTAAGCAAGAAATAGGGGCGATGGATGGCATGCTATAACTTTTGCAGGGTTAAACTCTCAAACAGGATATGTAGTTCTGTTGAGGATATGTAGATCTATTGATTTAGTCTTCTTGGACAGCTTTACGAATAGTCTGTAAATATTTGGTGGTGATGATAATAGTTGGCCTTTGTTTAGATGGTTATCTTAATTCTAGGACACTTATTTTTGGTACATATTTTGATCATTATTAAAGCTTTACTAAATTGTAAAGAAATTGCTTTATTTTATTTAGCTACCAAATTTGACATTATATATTTTTTATACAACTTTAATTAATATAAAGTTAATTTTTCATTATTGGGAAAAAAATTGTGCTTCCTATTGAGTTTTGTCGAGTCCACCTCCTCTTGTCTTGAGTTTGATGGAGTTGTCTTGAGGTTTATTCAATACATGTATGAGTCCTTATTTATTTCTTTTAATCACTTAAGACTAATATGGTATAAGCTTGGTTTCTCGTTATTATCATGGACACCCTCACAACTCACACTCTTCTTCTTTTTTCTCTTTTTATTGGTCTCCCGCCACATTTTATATATATAAAATTTACATTAGTTAAAGATTTTAACATTTAAACAAAAATAATAATAATGACGAGTGTGTGGCCAATAATTAAAGTTATGCTCCCCTATTTGGTGTCATTATGAATGAATGCACCTTGTTGGTTGTTAACATTATGTTCAAGTTGGCTTAGATTATTAGTAAGTAGTTATGAGGTTAATAAGCCAAATTTATTAGATTACAATAACAAATTTTAGTTTGGATAAAAATATCATTTTTATTGATATAATTAGATAAAATCATTTTTATTAGCATAGTTATTTTAAATGTAATTTTGTCACAATTTTTTAATCTAAACAAATAGTGAGGAATAATAAAAAAAGCATTTAACAATAAAGTTATAGATTTTGATGAGATCTTTCCTACGATATGAAGTGCAACTAAAATAGATTTTTGAATAAAAAATAGGATCATGTTCAAAAAATCACTCATGTTAGTGTTATAAAAGGATCATGTTTAAAAAATCATTCATATTAGTGTTATAAGGGGTTTCAAATCTCATTCTTAGTGTTGTGTTGGATTCTTAAACTCACTACAATTAGTGTTACAAGAGATCACTCATTTTGATTTTAGTGTTGTGGGGGATTCTCAAACTTAGTTATCTTAGTGTTTTCATGGATTTTCAAAAGTCACTCCTTTTATTGTTATGGATGGTTTTCAATATGAGCACCATCAATGAAATTTTTAAACTTCACCAAAAAGTTGCAGGGCCAATTTTTCAATGTAAAATTCAAAGTCTTTAAATGTTTAAGCAAAGAAAGTTAAAAACCAAATTGACCTTCGAAAATAATAAAAAATATTCCAAAGAGTTTTCATAGTGGGCCAAAAAAACACTTTGGAGGAGATTCAAAAGTGTAATTGAAATGTTGGGTTAAGGTTATCCCACTCAACAAAAATACATTTGAACACTCAAACCAGGAAATCCCTTACCATTATGAAAACGAAGTCAAAGAGATGAACAAAATACTTAGAAAATTAATTACCTAGGACTTCGCAAGGGCTTAGAAGCTACCTAACTTTAGGAAAACTTCTTCATATAGATTCTGAATGAAGAACCTCTTATTGCAAGATGTAGAGGATAATAGATATTTCAAACAAGTGGTTGCAAGGACACCTTTAACATGAATTGTACAATTTTTAGAATCACTTAAGTACAAACTACCTCCTTGGTGAGAAAATCACATTGTGCATTTTGAACATTAGTCTATGTTAGGATTGGATTCTCAGAGCTATGTTGAGTTCACAAATCATGAAAACATATAATTAGTTGGTTCTAAACATCAAAATGTCATTTCAGGAGTGAAAAATACACAAAAGCAATTTTTAATGAAAATCCAAGTCTCATTTAGAATGTTTCTTTTCTCAAATTGTATTATGCTTACTCCTCCTACATGTATGTTATATAGGATTCCAAGATTTTAAATTTCGTTTGTATGGCTAATCAACATCTAAGAGATTTTTATCTATCAAAGTGTTCAATTGACATTCAAAACATGTATACCAAACACTTGACGAAGCTACTAATTCTTCCTGAAACACAATTTTGAGTTCTAGAAAATAATCCAAAACTTCACCAAGATTAGATAAGGTTGCATATACTCTTACATAGTTAAGAGCCGGTTGGATCCAAGGGGCGCAACATTAGACTATGATACATGAAACACGAGGAATGCTAGCGAATGAACTTGTGAGGCAAATCACAAACCAAAAATGTAGATGAAGCAAATTTTCATGATTGCAAATTTAAACAATAAAATTAAACATGTGACAACAACACACAATCATCAATCATGATCAAAAGAATGTTTAGTCCAATAATACAACTTCTAGATGAAATGGTTTGTTTTATAAATTTTAAAAGGGTCCCCAAGTTGTTTGAGTTGGATGTGTGAGAACTAAAAAGAGGTTGTTGATATTTTCTTGAGAGACAAATAAAAGTTGATATTTTATACCACGTCTTCTCAATGTACATTGCAAATTTAGATAGATAGAAAATATATATTTTTCTTTATAAATCTCTTTATTTAAAAAATAATTAGATACAATAAATATTAAACATTTTTTCAAGCAATGAAATTCAAATATTTAATTACGAGTCAATACATACTTTATTCAACAAAGCCCTAGTGCATTTGAGCCATTTCAAAACAATTAAATACAAAGCTACTCCATTTTTCAACCATTTTCCCTAGGTTTATAGTAAATAAAATGGTTTCCCTTAAAAAAAAATATCTATTAAATACTCATTGTATAAGAAAGACAAAGAACATTCTTTACACCTATACCTATATGTTGATCATTCAAAACTATTAAATACAAAGCTACTTCATTTTTCTACCATTTTTCATAAATTTATGGTAAATAAAACGGTCTTCCTAAAACATATATATATATCCTCTTGAATGCTTGTTGTATAAGGAAGACAGAGAACATTATTTACACCTATATGTAGATGGTTATGTTGAGTTACATGGTATTTTTTTTTCAAGTAGATTATGGTAATTCAAATTTCTTAGTAAAACTATAATTGGTTTTAATAGATCACTTTATTTTTCATATGGAATCAATTCTTTTCTTTCCACTCGACTTATCCCTATACTCTATTATAATTCCTAAAATATAGTATGTTGTGTCTCTATTAAGAATATCTATTTTTTATATTAAAAAATTCTAAATAGTTTTATGTAGTATATCTTTATGATATTTTTAATCTTTACATAACAATTTATAAAGACCATATAGAAAATTATGTTTACATATTTGTTAAGAGATAGTAAAAAGGGGATAGTCTTAATGTTGATGAGATGACCATTCAAAGGGATTTATTCAAGCTATTTTTGGGGATATGTTTACATTTTTATTAAGACATAAAAAAAATGGTGGTCTTAATGTTGATGAGATGGTCATTCACGACATTACAGGGATTTTTGAGGTTTATGGCTATTTGTTAGGCTCAAAATTCAAACTTTTATATGTAGGGTTGGTTTTCCTATTTGTAAGGTTTAATCAATTGTTGGAAGATGGGATTGCTATGAAAGTTTGACCCCGGTACTTGTAATGATAATTTCGCTTTATTTGCTTTGAGGTTTGTTAGCTTTCTTTCCATGGGTTTTTCATTTGAAACAACGTCAATGATGTTGTGGAACATGTTGTTGGTTAGTGGTTCGACTTTTTGGATTTTGGGTCCCTACTCCAAGTCTCAGAGATAACTATGTTAGAGCATAGCCACCCTAGTAACCATGGTAAGTGTGACATAATGGAAATTCACAAGTTGTTAGGAAATCTAGTAGTCAAATGGAAACCTTGCATGGAGCAATTTGTCATACTAGCATGTCACTGGAAGTTCAATGGGTTAAACAATTAGAACTGGAAGCGAATTTGGAAACTTAGTATCATAGGTTTGGACAAAATTGTGGTGGATTTGGGCATGCATTGCAACATTTTTCTTTGGTTTTCCCATAACTCTTAGTCCCTTATAGGTCATCCTATTAATTTCATAGATTTAGTTAAGGAGGAATTATTGAGCCCATGAAATCCTTATAGACAATGTGTCAAATGAGCATGGACCTAGAAATCTAAAAATTGAAGACATAGCCATGGATGAAACCCAAAGTGAGTTTGATTTCACTTAGGCTTTTATGTATTTTTAGTGCATTTTGTTAGAAAGGCAATTTATAAAACTATATAGATATAAACATTTTCAAAAACACATAAAAAGAAGTAAATATGATAAACGATTTATAAACAACTTTTTGATAGACATTAAAATTTTGGATCGTGCAATATAGTAAATTCATATCTAATATTCATATCTTTTTAGTATACTTTAAGCAAAAGCCTTATATATCAATATAATTATACTTGTTTGTGTTTAAAAAAATAGTGATTTGTTTGTGTTTTTAAAAAAAATCCAAAAAAAAACTCCATGAAAGGCCGTAATAACTTTATAGAAGTTCAAAAAAGATAAGAATATTTTATAATGTAGATTAATTTTTTATATTTTAAAGAGAAATATATTTATTTAAATTTTTATAGCTTTTTAGTAAATTAAATATTAAAAAAAGAAAAAAATAGAATATATATATATATATATTCGTTTTTAATTAAGTAAATTAAATATTAAAAAAGAAAAAATTAGAAGATATATATATATATAAAATTAATAGACCTTGAAAGTAAAAATAAGAAAGAGAGAAGAAAAAAATATTTATTTTATTTAAATTTTTTTTTTAAATTATATAAAATAATTTGATCATAATTAACATTTTTTTATTGATAAGTTTCTCATAATTATAACATTCTCATTTTTGTATATTATATAATTAAAAATTTTAAGATGATAAATTTTTTAAAGCAAAATAATAACCTAGACTTAAAAAACAGGGATAAACTTATTAATTGCTTATGCATTTAGGATACATAATAGATAGAATAAAAAAGGTTTGTAATTACATATTTTAAAATTCATTTTCATCCCCTTTATTTATTATGTTTTAAACTTTTTGTTGCATCAACTAGTGTGACTAGTTGGCTGAATCCATTTCTATCAGCAAAATTGAGAGTAAAACACAATTAAATTCAAATTTTGCAAAATAAAAATTGTTGAATTTTGGCAAAAAAAAAAAATTACCCTAATAAATAAATGGTCAAATTTTTAAACATTTTCGATCAAATTATTTTAGATAATTATTATTTTTAATAATTTAAATAGTGGTTATTTAATTTTATGATTAATGTATTGAGATTGATTAAATATTTGATTAAAATTTTTATAGCTCTATATTTATAACTCAGTATGGAGTACATTAGATGTTGTGATGTGATGTAAAATATGTATCATATTTATAACTCAATATGAAGTAGATTAGATGTTGTGATGTAAGATATGTATCATATTTATAATTCAATATGGAGTAGATGTAACATATATGTCATATATGTAGTAGAGTAATATATATATGGTAAAAAAATTTAAATAAAATTATTTAACATGTCATCTTAATTTTAAATTTTATACAAAAATTAAAAATAAAATCACAAATCCATCTTGTTCTTAGCCCAGAAATTAAAATAGATCTTTGTTTTTTATGGTAGAATGTGATAAGATATAATTAGATATGACAAAGTGTTATAGGATATAATTAGATATAAGTAATAGTCATAGGATATTATCATTTTAGACGTACTTAATAGTGGACACTCCACTCCACCCACGGATATTATCATGTTTAACAATAGCTACTCATCCACATAACTGTGTTATCGAATATGTAAATTACACATTAATGTAAGTTATTACAGTTTGGCTCAGGTTATGGCCATTAAGATACAATACATTTATATGGTCCATGGTCCGGACTCCGAAGGATACTTTCGAGTAAGAATCTCCGAAGATACTCTATGCAACATTAGTCTTTGCCTGGCATCTTCTGAATAGATCTCCATTCACTGAGCTTAGAATGATCTATGATCAATTTATTCTTCTGGCTAATCAATACCATGTCTTCAAATTCTGCATCCCAGACCACATCACCATCATAAACACAATAATTTTGGACGTGAAATACTGGTTGCATTGAGGAACGTTCCAGTCCAACCTGTTGAAATGAGGAACAACATTATCACCTGTGCTGTATTATTGGTGTCTAAGAGAGGATGCATTTGTATTTGTATTATTTTTATGATATAGTAATCGTATATAACTTGCAAGGATAGTCCAAACCAAAACAGTCTTAAGAGAGTCTACATAAATGGATTTTAGTTCCATGGATAATTTTAGGGGCCAATTTTAGCCCAATGGGTTATTTTTCCATGTTTTTCTCCCAAAAAAGATTCACCATTTTGCATTTTTTGAAGCCCTATTTCGCCCAATTTTGATAGGGTAAATTTTTTTCACACTAAAAGTCGCCCCCAGAGGGGAGTCTGTCAGGTGCACAAGGTTTCCCATTTAAATGAGTCTGTATTAGTGTCCATATTGGATGGACCCAATGTTCAATGCGCAGGTTGATAGATTGTCCCCACCCAATCTACTATAGGTGCATTCTACAGCCCGGATGAGGGTGGGGACAATCCATCAATTCCTTATATGCGTGCTTTGAAGTTGCATATATTGAGTTCCTATATGGTTGACATATCAGGTTGCATATCTTGAGTTCCAATATGGTTGACATATTGGATATTGGAACCCGAGATATGCAACTTCAAGCTTCACAATCCTTCGATGGGTTTGTACGAGTGTCCATACTGGATAGACCCAATCCACAGGCTGCATTCAATTCATACTTCTCTTGGTGCGAAAATTCAATTCAATAGATCTGTATTATCACATAGCAAAGCTTTTAATTCTGCCATGCAGAATTGCCTAACTTACCACACTCAAAACAAAGATGGCATCCTCTTTCTTCAGCATCTTCGGTGTTCGTTGATACAGAGGGCTTGTTTCATCAATGATATGGCGTACCAGCATCCCATAGTTCAAGTAAGCTATTTCTGTCCTGACCTGTGCCATACCAAGATATGTCTATCACAAGTTTGTATCAGTTATTGAAGCAAGCTTCAGAAAATAATTTCAAGACCAGGGTTAACATATGTGTGATATGGAAAGGTAAGGGAAGCCTCTATTGTTACCAGTTTAAGAGATTGAGTCGCCCGAAAGAATGTGCCAGCTCTTGTAACAGTATTATATTTATAAGCTAGGTCCACTTTCACATCCACAAGTTCACCTGGCTGTGGCCCAGCTAGTACATATCTTGCCATCAAAACCCTGCACGGTAATGTACGTATATTCTTCATTATCTACAAGGTAGATATTTTTATAGCCTTCTTGGACTATAAGAATCCAGTATGACTAAGGGCATGTATGCATGGTCAACTCAACTTAGAGAAGCAAATGCTTATATGAAATGCAGTATTAGACAGGGTTTAAAATTTATATTAAAAGAAAGAACAAAAACCCCTTTCCAAAGCGAAGAATTTAGGGTTTCTTACTTCTGACAACCTTCTGGCCTCTGTCGACGTTTTGACATGTTGGGGTAAACCAGTGCCACATTTGAGAACCTAATAGGCTGAGATGGTTGCGATAATCTTGCAAAAACTAAGAAACCAAAGCAAAGAAATGTCTATCTGATCAGAATATATTAGTACTAAACTGGAAAAAGAAGTAAAGGAATATAAAATGTTTTGTGGTCATCACCTGCACCACTCAAGAAAACAAAGATGAGCTGTCCAATCAGAGCATTTAAATTCGCTACAACTAAGGTATATGGTGACAGAGGTGCAAGCTCAGGCTGCAAGCCTGTTGAGAGGGAAACACTAAACATAAAAACTTGAAAGAGTGTTGTCCAAGACAATTGAAGCCCTGTTACTCCAGCCTCTTTGCTCTCCTCTGCATATTGAAAAAACTGGCGAGCTGTTTCCTCCAATGCCAATCCTTGGAACTCTGGAAGATATAATAGAGTGAATATCATGCTTAGCAAAATAGGTGCGGTAAACATTGCCAATGCAAATTCTGGCAAAGAGCTTTTTAGCATGTAGGTATAGAAATCATGTAGCAGTGTCATAACTCCTTGATCTTCCTGCAAGATTGTGAAGTTGTTTTGTCCTGCCATCCCTTTGAATTCTGGAAGATCCGATGTCTTATATGCTTCAAATTCATCCTCGCTTTCCCCCTCATCATCTGCAAGTAAATCATTGAACTTGCTGGTTACTGTGTCTGTTACCTGACCTGCTGTGGTAGCAACCTGTTCTGCTACGGAAGAAACATGTTCAGCTACTTGGCCCATATGCTCCATAACTGGATCAGGCAATGACTCAGAGACCTGATTTATCACCTTCTGCCCTATTTGGACAACCTGCTCTGCAACTTGGACAACCTGCTCACGTTTTACAAAAGGATGGTGTAATACTTCAGGTACTTGGTTAATAACAATAACAAAATTGTCCTAATTGAGACCATTTGTACAGAAAGTGGTGACATAACCTACCGAACCCGCAACTTTCTCTTGATTATTATTTGCTTCATCGAGTTCAGTTCCAGCTTGTGAATTTTGGTTTGGCAATAACTGCAAATCATTTCTCGTCTCCTTGCTCCTTTGTACTGTATTGCTTTTACTGTCGTGTGCAGTTTCCATCACAGGAGCTTCAGAATTCACTTGTGCATCAATATCCTCGGAACCTACTTTACCTCTCAAGATTTTTACATCATCTTCACCTCGACAATCTTCCACAGTAACCCTTGCAATACTAGAGTTTTCATCATCTACTCCTTTGTGATTTGTACTTTTCTGTTCAAACTTTTTTAAACTGGCCTCATCCATTCTGCTTTCAGTGCCACGTTTGCTTGATATATTGGGCTTTCCAGACTCTGGAATATTGTCAGATGTGCAAACTGCATCACCTGATTGCTGCGTACTTTGAGTTTGTGGTCTCAAAAGTGAAATCCCCTTAAGATCATTGTTGCTATTGTCAACTTTTTCTGCACTCAGTTCTTCTGAAACCCTCTGAGCACTAACTACTGTTTGTTTTGATTCAGAACTATGCTCCCAACCTTTGAGGCTCTCACACCCTTGTTCCTGTGGTTCCTGGGCTAGAGAACTATCAAATATTTCAGGATTTGTCAATATGGTTTCTGCAACAGGTGCAACTTCTCTAAACGAGGGTTGCTCTGTTTTTCGAGGTTTCAATCCTTTACTGCTCTTGTCTTTGTTCAATCTCTTAGCCACAGGAATTTTCTCGTTATTTAATTTTGTGCATGTCTGATGTTGCCTTTCAGAATCCACCTGTCCCATTGCATTAACAGCAGAGTCCTTCTTATCCTTGACATTTTTTTCTGAACTTAATTTGTTTTGTGTATTGAATTCATTATCTTCAGCCTCCAAACCTGAATTGGGCTTCATTTCTGGATTGTCTGTCAGCTCTTCGTCCTCAAGCCCATCTGAAGACCTTACTCCTCGCTGCTTCCATGTCAAAAGAAGAAAGTACAAGTTATATAGGTAATGAAAGATTAGAATCTTAGACTTTTAGAGGATTAAGAGCCAACTGTTTTGAGAGAATGCATATCAATCAGGGCTAGTGCTAGAATTCTGATTAAGGACAAGGAAAGACACGATTCCACCCTAAATCCCTTAACATCAAAATTAAAGTTTCAAGTAATTAAGGTTTGACGATGCAAAAGTGTCATCAGTTTGGAGAGCATGGACATCTGTTTCTATAGAAAAGGAATACTGATTCCTTAATGCATTGTCAGCCCCTTTAATGCAATTCAGTCCATGAAATAAGCAACACATCTTAATATTCAAGGAAGACTTCTGACATTTTCTAGACAGAAACAAGAATATTGACACCTAATCATAAGCCTTCATTCATTTAAGAATTATTGCAGATCACTGCACCGATACTTCTTTACAAAACATCCATAAGGATATATTAGTACAGATCATTCCTTTGCAGACACATGGATACCTTAATTGATAGGAAGAAGAGCACAACAGTTTTCCCCTCAAAACATGATTTGGACATAACAGACACGACCTACTCTGATTGATCTAGTAGACATGGATGAATATGAGATATTCTCTCAACGAAATCCCAAACATGGGGCATTATAGTACTAAGAATTGCAGTATTAAGAGTTGCAATCATTATGCACATAAAATAGAAAACAACTACAAGACAAATAAGTCACACAATCACTTCAATAGAAAACATGCATACCCTTTCTGCATCATCGCTGCTATAATTTGTATTTCTGTCATCGTTCATACCGCCCTCGTCTTCTGGATCCAAATTGTCGACTTCATTCCCAGATGTCCTCCGTCTCCTTCGACGTCTTCTGCCATTAATTCCCCCTGAACCTCGGCCCATTCCAGAATTAGCCACCCCCACAAATCGAGAGGTCTTAGGTTCAAAGCTCATTGCATCTCCTTCCCTCACAAATCTCAGACTACCATTCCTCCAGAAATAAGTATGTGATCTCCATCCCTGTAGTATAGAAAATCCAGCGTCTTGTTTATGAAGAATGCATCGGTTACTGTATCTGTTGTTAGTGGGAAATTGAATTGAATGGCTGTTGCTTCCGGCAATGAAATTTCTGCCAATCAGACTAGAAAGGCCCATTGTAAGCAGAGCAGAGTACTTTGTTTTCCCAGCATTTGTGAATTTTGTGTTGATATTTATATTCCTGGCGTTGAAGGTTTTGGTTCTCCATGGCGTCTCAGTCCTTTTGTGTAGACGTGTACTGCGATCAACTAAAACATGTGGGTTCACCTGAACTCCCGCCTGCAGTTCAGGGATATCTCGTGACCAGGCTTCAAATTTGAAGCCTTCAGCGCCCTTCAAAGGCCATTTTAAACGTCATAGAAGGCCACAAGGAATTTTACCACGCAAAAAAAAATTAGTTTCATTTCCAGCACTTCAATAAGGAAATTGAGTAAATCTCGGTAAATTTGCAACAGAAGGGCAGCTACAAAATTTGCCTATCCAGGGATTCAGTGGACTATGGGAGAGTCGGGACTTTCCCAAGTGCCCTTGAATAGTTGGATCATGGATGAGGATGTTAGTCCCAATCGACACGGACCACGGTGGGCCACTAGGCTGCCTAGTGCCAAGTTCAAGTCGGTGAGTCAAGATTGTGACTCACGATTCAATGCTCACTTTCAAAGCATTTAATGGCATTAGCATGCATTACTGATTCACCAACTTCATTAAATCTTGGTATGAGATGATGCCACCTGCCAACTCGATTTTCCATCTGTCATCTTATTGTTCACCGAGTCACGTGATCTCACAACTTACAATTCACTTGAGTATTTGAGTATATGATATGAAATTAAATACTCATCTGAGTCATATCTATGGATGGTGAATTGATTTGATAACCCTCCATTGTCAAGGCTCCATAAAGAAAAACTAATGGTGCTATTTTTTGGATTACAACTTACAAGTTGCAATTTACAATGCATTGAGCAATCTTTGCTAGATTTGAACTTAACTTGGTCCAATGGGTATGTAAGTTTCCAGACTAGGGTTTCACCCAATGCTAGACATCTCTATTATGACCACCACAAGACTAGGATGACGGATCTTTGGTAGCAGGCTAGCAGCTCGTCGCACTTTGTTTGTGCTCATGAATAATATCCTATACTAGTTAGTCCATGATTCTAGGATTTATTCCAATTTCCATTCATTTGTTGCGGTCAAAATCATTTGAATCAGCACTCCCAGTCTCCCACGGTCCACCTAGCCGCTTAGTCTACCTGTCTCATCGGAGGAAGGGGGTTAGATAGTAGAGACAAAGGCAACTGGAATGGAGGGCCAACCAGAGAGAATGGTTGTACAATATGCATATAGTCATCTCTAATAGAAACGAAATAATTTGTCATATACCTAACTGAATATTATCATTACTTAATTTGTCGGGATGCTTACACGGTAACCCTTGCGCCCGAGCTGTTTATGAGGGTTTCCTATGTCTACAATGGCTACGATTTAGAGAGGCTCATTCCCATCATTATAGCACCAGTGGGTTTCTCCTGCAAATATCGCTATTACATCTCCCCTCCTCACTCACCTCACCTTTTGACTTGAGTCCTCTTCTTCTTCTTCTTCTTCCTCCCGTGGGCTCTCTAATCTACACCCTGAGTGCCCTCATAACGAAGAATGATCTCTGAAAGTCTTTGGAAACCTCAGAAAAACAATACTTAGTTTTCCCTCACCTGCACAAATATATCTATGTTATGTAGAAGCAATTATAAAATGTTTTTTTTGTAATCATGTGAAATACACAAACATGCATTCGCCTACCTTGAGTAAGGTAAACCAACTTAGGACCACCAGGATATTGTGGAATTGAGATGGCGTTGCTTCCAATCGTCTTTCGGTAGAAGGAAACAGTTGCACACTCTAATTCCTCGTTGTCTTCTGTGGTGGGAAACTCAAAGGTTCTACCTTTTTCACAGGTAGGAGCAAGAGAAGCAAAGGTAGAACGTTGGGTAGGTTGGATTGAGCTTCCTCAAACTTAAAGAGATTGGTGAAGTCAGTGAAAAAAAACATTATGTTGGGTTTACGAGTATAAAACAGTCAGAGGTCGGGACTCAGACTCTCAACTCTCCAATTCTATGCTTCGGTGTCTCCCTAATTTCTATTTCCTCCAGAAGATTATGCAGAGCTAAGCTGTCGACTTGGTTGTCGTGAATTTACAGGTATGTATAGCATTTTGCACTTGTGTAACATTTTATATGTGGATAAAATTTGAATGTGTTTCTTGTTGGAGTTCCTTCTGGTTCTATAAATATAAGGGTTTCAAATTTCTCCATCCAAAATGTTGTTTGAAATTTGTAATGTATTATGCGATTGCGTTTACGCCAGACTAAGTCTCGAATACTCAATAGATGTAACCTTAAAAAACCCAGTATTTAAATGAAATCAGAACCAAAATAATGTATACTTTTCATAGTCCAGGACCACAACTTCGTTTGGGTGGAGGAGCAAGAAGAAAGAGCCTTGTATTTGAGTTCCAAATCTGTCAATGTTATTTATTTGCCGTGAATTGTAAACATTAGGTTGAAAAGAAAGAACAATATTTGAATATAAGTGTTTGAATTGTTCCAATTTTCTTAATGAAATCCAATAGTTGAAAGGATAAAATATTTAACAACCGACACTGTAAATGTTATAGACTATGACCCCTTCGTTTTCCTGTCAGCCTTCTAATAATGGAAACAAGAAGTACAAATTGTCTACCGATATATCTAAACAAGGGAATCTCTCGACGGACATTCATGAATGAGGGACTAGGAGTGCAATGATCTAGTGAAGAACATGATTTCAACATCCTCGTTGTCGCAAACCTCCCAAATGTGTGTTTATGATTCGTCTTCCTTGTTGACTTTGGTAGAAACTAGACACCCAACTTGTAGTGATATTTGTTGGAGAATTTAAAGTTCTTCATTATAGTGGACTAATAAATACTTAACCTTTTCGATAAAGCTGATAAACTAGATATAGATTGGAGGGACTATCCATAATCTACCTAAAATTGGGGATCTTGTTTGATCACTTCGAATTCGGGTATAAAATCGATAAACGTTGGAGGGACTATCCATAATCCACCTAAAATTCGGGCCTTTGTTTGATCACTTTGATTTGAGTATGTGGGGAGGACATGATTCAATTCTAAAAATAATTGTTGAATTTAGGGTTAATAAAAAAATTTCTCCGTGAAAGCATTAGGTATTACATTCTGGGGTTTTTCTTTTAGGTAGGCCCAATCACACTTGACCAATAGAGTCACCATCAAGCTGAATCAATCCTCCATTCAAAGGTCCTTCCAAATTCCAATGCTTTATTTTATCAACGACCTCGACAGAATTGTCCCTTATCTAAGTTCAATAAACTATATGCTCCAGGGACCGGGAGAGTACATGGTTTACCTCACTAATTCCATGTAAATATTGAATCACTCGGGATTTCTTCTTATTGTCATTTTTTTTCTATACATTGTTTTTAATAAATAATAAAATTTTGTAGACACTTACAGTTTCAAATGAAAAGAATGATTTATTTTTACATGTCAACATTGAAGGGTTCAATTTCTCACAACCCTTCAAAGTGAAATGGGACCCTACCCTTCAAATTTGATCCCTGCTCGTGACGTTGACTGTTCTAGAATTCCAGGATTCTTGGAAGCCAAAGGGATCTAATATTTAATTATAAATGGCTATTTTTCTTTTATTTTTTAATTTGGTCAAACTTTCCAGATATGAATCTCGACTCTCGAGCCATGGGAATGGGGAAGTTGAGTTTCGATTCTTAATTCTGATTGTTTTTTAAAATTCGGATGATTTAAACATAGTTATGATAGAAAGGAGGAAAACTGCATTGGCTGAGTTTGTTTTCGATGTTTCGAGCTTTACGAGTTACATAGTAGGGCTCATTATCAGGAGGAAGTTTGATGAGCCCTACTATGTGGTTCAAAACGTTGAAAACAAACTCCGCCAACGCAGTTTTCCTCCTTTCTAGTAAAATCATGAATCATGAATAGCTTAAACATAGTTAATTAAAATCTTTGAATTTATTGATATATCATGCAGACATTTTGGATTATGATGAAGTTGTATGTATGCTTAAGGTTTCTTACATATTTTTATTAGTTTGATATTTGGAAAAAGGTCTTTTTGCAACATGATTTTGATCGTTTTTACAATTTGGATGATTTATACATAGTTAATTAAAATGTTTGAATTTATTGATATATCATGCAGAAATTTTGGATGATGTATACTTTCGATTTTTTTAAAGATATTTTTATGAGTTTGATATTTGGAAAAGAGGGTTTTTTGCCCGATGCTCTGAGAAAATTATTAATGTTTTGTTTTTTTAAATCATATGATGTATGATGTTTTTGGAGTTCAAATTTACTAATTATGATTTTAAAGTTCAAATATATTAATATAAGAATGAATGAATGGTATGAATTATTAGAGTTAAAATTTAGTAATTATTATTATAGAGTTAAAATATATTAATATAAACATAAATGGTATGAATTATTGTAGTGTTAAAAATTGTTTGTTAATATTACATCATGCATATACTTTCCAATTGATTTGTGTTATTTTCGTCGTATGTTAAGAGGTTAGATTTGATTTTTTTTTTAATTTAATCATGCTTTAATAGGAAAAATGCCAAAATGTTGATTCATTGTGGTATTCCTAAGTTCATAAGCATATAGGATTATCTTTATGCCAAAATGTTGATTCATTGTGGTATGCCAAAAATGTTGATTCATTGTGGTATGCCAAAAATGTTGATTCATTGTGGTATGCCAAAATGTTGATTCATTGTGAATATCTTTGCCACTAGGATTATCTTTATGGTTCCACAATACCTAATTACATCTCTACTATCTTCTTACAATTGTTGTGATGTTTAGATAACTATTTGACATGGTTGCTCTATCAAGAAAAATAAGATACCTTCTATACTTTAATATAAATTTGAAATGTATAACATTCATATCTAATAAGGTTTTGGCATGTGACATAAGTAACACAATATAATATTTAATTTTGAAAAATACAATCAATTATACTTATAAATTGAAATCTAAAATTTTAAAAATATTATTAAATATTTATTTATATAAATTAAAAAAAAACATTATTATATTTTTATCAAAACTATTAAATATTTATTTTTATAAAAAAAAAAAATACTAATATATATTCATTTTAATTAAAAATATTTATTTTATTTTTAAAATTTCTATTACTACTTAATAATTCTAAAATTGAAATAATACATATTAATTATTTCACAATCTCTTATTAACTATTATAATTCATCTTAATTATAAAATTCCTAAGTAATATATGAAGCTACAACCTCTTTATAATTGGGCACTTTACTATTAAACATCCTTCTTATAATTCAGTAATTTACCACTACATTGCATGAATGTCTACGATTCCACAACCCCCAACTCCCTTGCAATGGAATGAACATAGACTCCACAATGGACATAGTGGAGGATGGGAAATAAAACACGCATGAATAGAATAGTGCCTCTCAACTTAATACGACGTGCATCTAGGGCAGATTGTATAATTTGTCCAAGAGATTTTTAGCCTAGTTGATAATGTTTATATAAACTAGATTTGAGGTTGCCATGGTGTGCATTACGTGTCAAGAGCCTACAAATTAATATGCCACTTAGAATTTCTTAGTGGTGAAGCAAATCCTAAAATTAGGGTATTTTCGTAAGAAATCTTTTAACTAAATTAATAAACATATTTTAAAAAAATATTAATTTGTTTTTTAAATAAACTATTACTCATGTATTTGATGTCATAGATGGTTAACTAATTTTTATTCGGGGTAGCAATCAAAGAGGGTAAGGTTAAGTTGTATTAGATTTATCATTACATTATATAGTTAGTGTTGGTTATAGGCTGGTTATGTGTATATATATTGAATATTAAAGGTAAGTGTCATGATTTTTTAAGGTTTTTTTTATGCATTTTAGTTATGCAATATAGTCAAGGACTGATTAATAATGGTTTTCTCTAATATGTTAAGGTTTTTCTAACATGTTAAAGAATACTTAAAACAAATAATTAAGCATAAAGTTATGATCTAAGGAAGCTCTCTTTTCCTCAAATAACTTAAAATAGTATTAGTCCAACATAATGTTCTCACTCATCATGATAAGGTTAGGGTTCTTCTCATATATTTTGACATCATTATAAAATGTAGTTTTAGCATCTTATTTTCAATTTTTTGTATACCAACATAACCATCACATCTCGTCTCTTAGATAACTACTACAATTTTAACCATTTGTATTGTTAGACACATTGAAGTATGGTTTATCAGATTCAATAATAAAAATTGGTTTTAATTGTAATATTATGTTTTCAATATTGTATCTTGTGTTATCTCTGGAATATTGTGTTTTGTGGCTTATTGATCCTGTAAACTCTAATGACATTGGCTTCTGAGAAGGGATCATAAATGTCAAAAAGGATAACAAAGGTTCATAAAGGCATCTGAGAGGCATCATAAGAGGTTCTTAGAGGCCTATTTATCAATTAACGTATGAGGCCCTTAGCTTGATAACCTTTGGTGACATGGCTATTTTGACCCTATGGTGACATGGCTATCATTTCATTCTCTGTCCAATCTAGATTAACAGTATCAAAACATTCTACCCTGTATTGTTTTACCATGCATGTCCCTAACGAGATTAATGCATAGGAAGTTGGGCCTGTTGAAGACTTCCCCCATTGACCCAAGTAGCATCCCTTGGTAAATGAAGTAAATTAGAAACATGATGAATCAAAATATCCCATCAAATTGTTGATTTAGGAATCCCTTGAGAAACATAGAAACAAGATCATAGACTATTTCACCTAGACCATTTTATGTCGACTTCCAACAATGATGGATGCACCTTCAACAATCAGTGATTTCGAAGGAACGACACCCTTCAAAGTTCAGGATAACTTTGTTACCCTTTTATTTGAAGGTTCTGATAGATATGAAATCTTTTTGGAGAATCCACTAAAGGTCATTTTTCTACTTATGACTTCTCCAACAACGAGAAGATTATTTTTGCACTTCTAAAGGTCCTTCCCCATGTCAATAATTGGTGTGGTACTATCTATTTACAACATGCCAAATATTCTAAAACCCACTTGAGAGAGGTTAATAAAACCCAATAAAACCCACTTGAGAGAGGTTAATAAATGTCCTCAAGGAGGATTATTTACATGTTGGAAACTACAAATTCCAATACATAAGATGGTTGATTATAGAAAATAGTGAGTGATAAGCATATGCATGAGAAACAATGCTAGTGTGCTCTTAATGAAAACAAAAAGGGCAGTATCACATACACAATGTATAAGAGATTTACCCTCAAAACCATTATATGAGAAAAATAGAAAACTCAAATCCAAACTTCTTACTCAAATTATTAACAAAAGAATTTGCTATACAATATATATGTATTCTACAACATTATTTAACCCTAATATGCTAAGCAATGTCGTAATACAACATTTATAAAACCATGGACTAAAAACCACCAAAAACCTATAAAAGACCCATAACGGATCATAATGGGACATGCCATCATGTATTCTTGCATAGATTGTTTGCATGAAAATGATACAGCACATATCTGACAATGATCTTGCATCGAGGTAAAGACCTAACAAAATTGTTTTAGAGTATACCAACATCTTTCATGTTGTGTACAAAGCTTGGTATTTAAGCCTCTAAGTGGATTTTGGTTCTAAATACCATAGCAACCTACACATATGAATCCAAACAAAAAGGAATTTTTGGACTTCTCTTCATTAGGAGTCAATAGTAGTGATGTGATCAAGATTGAAAAAAAAATTGACAAAATGGTAAGAAAGGGGTTGGGATCATAAATCAACAACAATACAAGGGTATAAGTGACCCTAAAGAGTAAATACAATGATAATGAAGACAACCATTCAAAGCGACATACAAGGAAGAAGAATGGGATGTCGAAGAAGGTCATATGAAAGTGGTGTGACTTACCACAAAAGTCACATAATGATGAGGAATGCCATACCAAATAATCATTATTGGAAACTTGAAATATTAAAATCCTTATACAATCTCTATGCCACAAGATTCCATGGATGGAGGAAAATAACATCAATGAGGAATCTACACTACTACAATACAAGCATGTAGTGTCATAATTAGTGTCATCTCCCATTGCATTTTTCTATAATTAACATAGATCCATTTTAAACCTGGATCTATCAAGCACCGAGAGGAATCCAATTTTTGAGTTGTACATTTTTTTACCATTTGGATTCCTCTCGGTAATTGATAGATTTGGGTCTAAAATGGATCTATGCTAGTTTAGCTTTTTATTTATTTAAGTCTATATGTAATTTATATTTTTCATTTTTTTAATATTTTTTATTTATGTCGGCTAGCATAATGTGACTAACATGATAGGATCTCCCCCATACTAGGCTGGATAGCACCTCGCTTCTCTCGGTGCAAAAAATTGAAGTATGGTTGATGAAATGGGTGACATCAAGATTTGCATCAAATTTATGTCATTTCCATGTGTCTAATTTGGCATGTTCTTTGCAAGGCATCATCTTAGTAATGGCAACAACACAAAAATTGATTTAGCATCATATTAGTGCATTTTGGTATCACGTTTTTTGCAACAACAAAAAACATGGATTCATTATTGCATTGATTTGGTGTTTTAGGAATTTTATTTGCACATAGTGGCATCTAGGTGCATTCATATAGGGATCATTATTTCATATTAGGAATTGTTTCAATGTCGTATGTACATCATACTCGATTTATTATCACAACAATTATAAGAACTTTTTAGTCATTTTGGATCATATTGCATCGTATTTGATTCCCCAATGCATCGTTACTTTAGTGTTCCTTAACTCTTCAAATTAGAACACAACCAAGTATACATAGATTATAAATATAGAAAACTAGGTACAAGAGATAATTGAAATGATTTAATGTGAAATATACACTTATATTATGATAATCAAAAGAGAGAAAGCAATGTGCACTTACCTCTTAATAAATGTTATTTAATAAATGTATGTTTCATGCATTCCCAAAAGAACGAGCACTTCTATCTTTTTTAGGATTCATGGAAGCCTAAGTGATCCACTATAGATGATGAATGAAACTCCTCTAAAACCCTTTATTTTAAGGATGAGTTCTTTACTTGAAAAAAATGTTTTTTATACCTCAATGTTCTTAGTGCCATGTATACCCTTTAGGAGGGTTTGGGAATTCTTTCATCTTTTGGATCAATTAAACTATAGTGCCATCAACCATCCATGATTGGTAGGATTTATCAAGACAACTAGCACATGTAAGTAAATGAAAAGAAGGATCCATTCTCCTTAAACTACCAAGACAAAGCATCAACCCTTGCATTTTATTTACCCTTCTTAAATATAATTCATTAATCATACCCTAGAAACTTAATGACCCGCTTATGTTCTTTGGCGATGAAATTTTTTATTCTATGAAACACGATAGATTATGATGATCAATGTTGATTTGGAAATGCCTCCTTATGAGATATGGGTGACATGTCTCAACTGCATGAAGTGTGGCCATCATCTCTTTTTCGTAGGTGGAATTTTCCAAGTTGCAATCACACAATAGTTACTGGTGAAAGTCAAAGGGTGTCCTTCTTGCATTAATATTTCTCTAATACATATTCCCAAGGTATCACATTCTAGGAAAAACATAGCAGTAAAATTAGTCATTGCTAATAATGGAGTAGTGCGCATGGTATTTGTTAAAGCTATGAAGGTCTACTTAGTTATTTCACTCCATACAAAGGAATTCCTTTTTAGCAGTGAAGTTGAAAGAGCACCACTTTTTCCATAATTTTCCACAAACTTCATATGGTAGTTAGCCAATCCTAAGAACCCACTCAATATCTTTAGGATTTTAGAGTAGGGTCAATCTTGCATAGCCAAAAATTTCTTGGGTTCCAATCATACTCCTTGACTCACAATGTGACCCAAGTATTCAACCTCAAAACCCCCAAAAGAAAATTTGGAAAATTTTACGAATAATTGGTCGTCCCTCAATAGTTGTAAATATTAATGGAAATGATTTAGGTGGGTTTCATGTATGGTTTTGTATATCAATATATCATCAAAGAATACCATCACAAAATTTTATAAGAAAAGTTGAAAAAAATTGTTCATGAGGCTTTGAAAGGTGAATGTATAATTGTAAGGCCAAAGGGAATTACTAAAAGCTCGTAATTACCTTCATGTGTACATAAAGTTTTCTTAGATTTATTCTCCTCTTTAATCTTGCTATGGTGATATATTAAATGAAGGTAAGTTTGAGTGAAGAGCTTGGCTTCATAAAGTTCATCCAAGTGATTGTCAATCACCAAAAATGGAAATTTATCCTCGATGGTCAACTTATTAAGAGCCCAAAATCAATATGTATGCACCAAGTGCCTTCATTTTTAAATATCATGAGCATTGGTGATGAATAAGGGAAAGTAATAGGATGAATAACTTTGTCCTTCAACAATTCTTAAATGCCATTTATCTACTTCATTCTTTTATACAAACAGGTACCTCTAAGGATACACATTAGGTGATTGACTTATTCGAAATAGTGGAATACCATGGTCATTCTCCCCACATAAGGGTGTTAAACCCCTAGGTTTTCAAAATACCTACTGGTGTTTAGAGAGAACCAACTACAAGTCAGAGTGAATTTCCTATGGGGCAGTTTCCACTACTTGTATGGCATTGAATTCTGTAAAAACACATGATTATCCCTTCTTCAATAACTTGTTGGGATACATCCATTTGGAATATTAAAATCGTTATATAATCTCTATTAAAATCCATTTGAAATATTTTTCACAACAATTATAGAAAATTTTGAGGGATTGGCATTATGTTATCTTCCAGAGACAACTTTCAAATTCTAAATGAATTATTGTTGGAGGTTCTAGGATTGATTTCCATGAAGGGAACAATTTGAGTAGTGAATGAAGGCCTTTTGGTTTGGCCATTGATCACCATATCAACTTATCTATCTCTATCATAGGTTTCCAACCACTTGGGGCATTGCATTAGGACATGTGCTTTAATTTCCTCTTTGAGACCATTGATGAAATATTCTAAAAAAAATTAGAGAGTCCCTCGATGTGGATTGCTAATTGCTCAAAGGTTGTAATACAATCCATAACCATGTTTCTCTCATATAATTTTGTTAGTCTTCCCAAGTAGTGAGAACCTTTTTTAAAGAAATTGTGAAGGATCTTCGAAAATAAAATCGATGAATATAATTTTTATAAGCATTATTATATCGATGCCACCATTGCCAATGTTCATAAACCGTATATAAAACCTTCACTTTGAGTTTCCTGAAGTCATCAATAATGTTATGGAAATAAAAATAATGTTCCATTTGGGTAATGACAGTTCAAAAAAAACACTCAAAGTGTCATTGATTTTTCACAAAAAAAGATACTTATGGATGGAAGAGTCCATGATTTGATCTCTAAATGATGGAACTAAGCATTCATAGTGATCTCCCATCACCATTCCCTTCATATTGACTTACAACCACAATTTAACAAATCCATTCCTTGCACACTAGAAATAGATGAATAATTCATGCATTGCCCTTAGCCAAGGCACAAATACCAACAAAAATGACATTATCACCTTGCACACTAGCAAGGCACGAATAATTTGCACATTTTTTTTCCAAGGCATGAATTTTATTGACATTTTACTTAAGCAATTATGCTATTCATAATTTATTAGACTCTAATTCAATTATACCATATCATAATAATTGCATCCATAAGTGTTAGTACTCTAGTCTGCACCTAGGATTGATTTTTATTTTTTGTCTTGGTACTCAGTATTTTAAACCTATTATAGGGTCATCTCAATAAATTTCACCTGAGACAAATATCATACCCTTGGCATTCATCCTATGATGCTTTGTTTGATTCTATACTTTTGTTCACATCTAATTATCAGTTAGTGAAACATGTTAAGATGACACAATGTTTGCATGGAGCTTGCTATTAATTTTGTAGGTGTTTTTTCCTTGGTTAAAGATTTGTACACTTTGGCAAAGTGAAATTTAGTTTTGGGACTAGATTTACCTTGAGAAAGTATCACTGCATAATTATTTTTTAGTTGCGCTATCAAATTGTTTGTGGATCGCGCTACAAAATCGCATATAGAAGAAAATATTGCTAATTCTAGTGTGGCAAGTTTATATGCATTTCTCATGGGTGTAATGCCTCTTATTGTATCTTTTCAATTCTAGAGCATATGAAATAGTTGTGGTTGC
Organism: Pseudotsuga menziesii; assembly: GCA_001517045.1. Lineage (NCBI taxonomy): Eukaryota > Viridiplantae > Streptophyta > Pinopsida > Pinales > Pinaceae > Pseudotsuga > Pseudotsuga menziesii. The sequence continues at coordinate 12,642 of LPNX010827497.1, read as the reverse complement.
CTCATTTTATCTATTATGGAAGATAATAAATCTAGTATCAAAACTTTTGGAACAATTCCATTTGAAGGATCTCCTCTGATTACAATTATGGGTTTTGTGCCACATTTACTTGTCATTACACCGAACGAATTTTTTTTTTTTG
>LPNX010827497.1:0-7500 GCA_001517045.1 Pseudotsuga menziesii | reverse complement strand
AATTTACAACTTGATGATGCTTTCCTTTGGTCATTCTAGACCATTGAAATTATTTGTCTTCATCGATAACGTGAAAAGTCACTATGGCATGAAACGTAGGTTATGATTACGGTTCAAAATAATGCAAGTGCAATTATTTGTTGTCAGTTAGGTATTATGAAAGTATTATGAATTCTCAATTAGGTACTAAGGGCTATATTATGAAAGAGAGTAAAATAATAATTTTCAAATTTGACGAAAAGAGGATGTGTTTATCTTCGTGTGTGGTTGCACCCTTCATCATATAGCAATTGGATGAACTGAGAAGCTATCTACAACCAAAGAGAAAAGAGGATGCCATAATTGAATGTTAGGAATTCCTATTTATAGCTTGTGAATCCTTCTTTAAATCTTTGTACCAAAGAAAGGAGCCTGCATGGCTTGCACACATTATTCACATAACCTCCTTTTCTCAACTCAATTTTAAAACATATGAAGTCCACATTAAGAATAAAGCTGTTAATTTACTAGTATAATTAAACTCAAAAATATGCTGACATGATAGTTAAACTCGAAAATATTATGCACACTCTCTTCAAAGACCATATTAAATCTCTTTCTTCTCCAAATAAGTCATTATCTTGAACACATAAATGAAGACAAGACCAAAACTATTAAATCAGGGAAGGACCATGCTCAAGTTGGTAGTTTTCACATTAAACAAGGTTATGGTTTGTGCTTTTTCTAACTAGCAACATTACTAATCTCTGCAAGAACACATCCTTAAAATGATAGAAATGGTTTTCATCTCTTGCAAATTTCTCACTTCACAATCTTGGATATGAAAGCAAACTTCTGATTGAAACCTTAATGATCTGGATAAATTTAGAATTGGGAAATACCTGTATGTATAAGCATTGTTCCCCCATATTCATGGATCCTAAAATATAGTATAGTTATACCCATCCGTGAAATTTCTGCTAGATTATCATCAGATTTGTGGCTAGAAAGAGGGCCTATTTGTTACAAGAGTAGCTTACTCCTACATAGAGAGGAATTCTAGTGCTTGCACTGATAAGACCAAAATCAATGGTCAGCTTCTCACTGTGACTACAAAGCATGTTTTCAATTAGCTCCTTCTCGGCTTCTAGAAACAAAGAATGTGTCTTAACCACATACCATGCATCCTTCTCTCCCAACCATTGTTTCCAATGCCACATATATTTCTCTTGTTTGAGAATGCAATCTATCTCCTGCAAGATTTATACTGTGATTTTTTTACTCCCCTTCCTCTCATCATTACTCGGACTTTTAATCATCATCCCAGTTTCCAGTAGTAGTGTAACACATATCCAACATTTTAGGGTTGTAAAGTAAAAGGTCATTCTGCAACATGACCTTCCATGTCAATGTTGTCGTGGACTCTACTAGTGCAAAACAAGGCCTGCACACACCTGCATCAGGATCTACTACCATCCCTTGTATTTGTAATGTGCGTCCTCTAAATAGATGATGCATCCAAGAAGGGAACCTCTATGGAATAATGCTTTGAATTTGGTGTGATGATATAATAATCTTGAACCATGGAATCTAAAAATATCGTTGACATAAAACTACACCAGTTCCATCAATTCAAACCAAGAAACATTCTCTGGTCATTGACGAAGGCTATGACTTTTGCTTATTTTAACCATGGTAGCAAAAGACAACATCCAATGAAAAAATACAAGCTCTTTAATTATGTGCTTTTGGTTGGATATGTAATTGACGTACTTTTGGGGGGTGATGGTCAACCTTCACAACATCTTCATCACAAAATTGCCTCAGTGTTGTTTCTGCTACAACCCTCAAAAATTTCTTGAAACAGGTGAAATCAGAGCTCCATCTATCCTCCACAAACTTCCTCAAATAGAAACCGAATTTCCTTAGACAGTTTGTTATTTCAAAGAATTCATTTTTTTTAAATGAAGTGCACTGGGTATTTATACTGGTTTCCATTAATTTCTGAGTTGACATGTCATAAAGGATTTTTATTTTTATTTAAATTTGAGCCGACTTCAATAAGGTGAGAGTGTAATTTAATGTTTTATTTTGTCTTTGATTATCAATTTAATGGTCAAACTTGGTGTTATTTTAGGCTTGTTTTATATGCCTTTAGGGCTTGTTCTCCTACATATGGTGTGAGTTCTTTCATCTTCTTTTTCTCTAGGGTCATCCCCAAAGGTTCCTAAACCCCAAATTCCCACATCATCTTCATTTCTTCAAGCCTATTAAACCATCTAATGTGTTGATCCAAAGGATTCTTTTTCAAGTGCATGGTATTCTCAAGCCATCCACATCATCTAATTACCTTTATTACCAAGTATGTGGACTTCATTTCTCATGAAGGCATAAATGACCACAGAATGGGTCATTTGTCTCATTAGGTGTTCCAATATCTCCAATGCCCACATCCAATGTCATTCTTTGTCATCCTCCTCCTTTGTCCATATAATCAATCTTTGACTTCCTTTGTCATTTATGGTTTTTCATCAATGACAACCAATGCTCAACATTTAGACTGCAAACTTTTTTAGCATTTAGCATCTGCACACCATTGTAATTTTGCAGAGCCATTTGGGTTGTTGCATGGATTACAAAATCCAGGAAACCATAACCTACTGATTCTCCAGTTTGTTTGTTGCAAATAATCTTAAGATAAATAAGGCCTTGGGTTGATGAAAAATAGTCATGCAAGTAAGTAGTATTCATCCAATACAGTAAACCTTTGATCCAATACTATAAACATCATCTAACATGTAGGAAGAAGATTCCATTCATGGTCTAGACGAAGGTACTAGGGAAATCGGTATGCCATGAAAGGGAATTACCAACCACTAATAGGTACCAAAATTAGTATTTAAATGTATTTTCCATACATTTGTAGGTTTTGAAATTGTAGCTTTTTAATGATACAAGGTTGGGAGAGATATTGGCCATATGGGCAAATTGTAGATATTTGGTTACCTGGATGAAAAAGAAAATTACCTTGGTTAAAAATTGTTGTTTGGAAATGAATGGGTGTCATATCAAAGATGACTTGGATATCATTACTCTCAGTTCATATGACGTGTTTATTGGAATGGATTGGATAGAATTGCATCATGCTATTCTTGACTGTCATAAAAAAGTATGATGTGCCTGGATGAGGATGGTAAAATCATTTAGGTTAAAGGAATTCCAAGGCCGATTTTAGTAAGACAAATCTCAACCATACAAATGAAGAAATGTCTCTGGAATGGATACCAATTGTATGTGATCCATGTGGAAGAATTATCCACTGATATGGAGCCTCACATTGAAGAAATTCTGCGTTGCAAAAATTTCAAGGTGTGTTCCAAAAATTTCCTAGGCTACCTCCTAAACGAGACATTGATTTTACAATCGACATGGTACAAAGAACAATGCTATTTTCTAGAGATCCTTACAGAATGAGTACCCCACAGATGAAAGAATTAAAATTGCAATTGGAAGAGTTGTTAAAGAAGGGTTATATACGCCCTAGTGTTTCACCATAGGGAGCACCTGCTCTATTTGTACAAAATAAAGATGGAACACTGGGGTTGTGTGTGGATTACATACAACTAAACAAGGCTACTACTAAGAATAGGTATCCATTGTTGAGGACCAATGACTTGTTTGTTTAGTTGCATGGAGCTAGAATTTTCTCAAAGATCGACTTAAGGTCATGTTACTATCATGTACACATCAAGGATGAAGATATCAGTAAGACTACCTTCAGGAATAGGTATGGGAACTATGAATATACAATAGTACCTTTTGGATTGACGAATGTTCTAGCTACATTCATGTGTTTGATGAACGGTGTATTTAAAGAATTTTTGGATAAATTCATTATAGTATTTTTGGATGACATAATGATTTATTCCAAGATAGAATAGGAACATGAAGAACATCTTAGGAACATGAATATATAGTCTGTCAGTTGTTTGTATGGATGTACACCTTATCTCTTCATATCTAAGTGAGCCTCGTCATTATTTGTGCAACAAGTTCTCTTTGAAACATGGTTCTCAATTCCAAGCACTTCAATAACCTCAATCAAGTGATTACTTGTTGTCCTAATAGCATCCACATCTCCATGGCACATCGCATCTGACATATTAACACCTTATGTATCTAGTATCCATTCTGTCTTAGGCTTAATTCCATCATTTTCATCAAACTTGTTGATTTTTCTAGACTTGGTAAAAACTTTATTAATATCTGGAATTCTCGAGAGGCAATTTTGTAAGCATGCTACTTTCAATTTTATTAAAAAATACATCATCTTCGGAATTTTGGTCTTGTGATTCCCCTTTAGTGACCCTCTTCATTCATAATACGTATATGAGGAATAAGTTTTTCTGCATTATCGTCATTAAAAATGCATGTCAAATCATCATCAAACTCAAGGTTCATCTTTTCTGCAATGTCTGCCATACTCAGCTTTTTATCATCTGAGTAGTTGTTTCACCAATAGACTATGCTGCAACACAGCTAATTATCCCACCTGGAGCTACTAAGGACTATAGGAAACGAGATTCAAAAGCTACCAATTGTTCTAGTTGCAAGCTTATGTGGTTTTTCTTTTCATAAGTTGTTTTATTGTTTTCATTGATTCAAATATGCACTCTTTACAAATAGGTAATATTTTGTTTATAATATTTGATTCATATAGAACTAATATACAATTATTATGTTTGATTCATGCAGAATTAATACACAGTCACTCACTTCATCCTAGTAGAAATAATGGAAAATGTACATGTCATACTTTGGAAAATATGAGAACCTATGCTTCTATCCCTTTACAATTGTAGATACCAAACATAATTTGGTACAAGAAATCAGATAACACTCAAATGCTTACATTATGTGCATAAGCTCCAAGTTGTTATAGCCTAGCATTGTACATATCCTAATGTATGCTTGTATGAGTAGACACCAATATAAAAAATATCATATAAGGTGTTTTCTCATAAGTATGATTGAATTAGCATAAAACAATATAAAACATCGATCAAAAGGTATAATAGCAAGTTTTATGTCATCCATTGTTTTTAAATACAAATATTGACCCTATAAAGAGTTAGCTTGTGTTGTAAGTCTTTATTAAATTAATCCTCAAATTAGATCCTATGATGTTGATTATAAGCTCAATTTAGTCCAAAGAAACTATATTCTCAACCATTACCTCAATGCAAATAACATTTTATCAAACCAAAGACATTCATTTCAATACTAACAATGATCATGAGCTAGTACATAATGAGCAACAAAGGTCCTTCTAATTAATCATTCGGCCATATATTTATTGAACATAGATCAAACATTTTACTCATGTATTACTTCCAAAATCATAAGCCAACTTTAGATTATCTTCACACTTGTGCTTTATATGACTAGGCACTAAAGATAAACTTCCAATAACATTCATAACTTACCAAAGGATAATTTGTTTTATCTAAAGCATTACACAATAATCGAGGAGGCTCTCGCAGCTCTGAATTTCTTTCTTGAGATGAACAAAGTTAGAGATAAGTTGGTGCCTATATATACTGCAGGATTTATTTGTCTCATCGTCCAAGTCACTCTTCTTCATGATGAAAACAATCATGTTGGCATGCTCTAAATCTATAGCCTGGTCCGCCTCAACTCTCACCCATGGCCAGATTAACGTCATCTCGCATGATCTGAATAGGATTGATGTATGTTCCACAACTCTCGCACGGGGCGCATAAGAATCCATGGTTGTTATGGTTTGTACCTTCTGTAGTACAAAACCAAAATTCACAACAAGTTCCTAGGTTGGGGAGTCTAATCTAACATAACTCTGCTTCTATTTCCCTTGAATTTTCGTTCTCCCAAAACCTCCTTCCTTCATTCGCGATGAGGTTCACGATCACCTGTACTATCTACATTGTGATGCCACCCGTGTCTGCATGGTGCACGCACCACTTTATTCATTCACCCCATTCCACGCATCCTCCACATGGATGTTTTGGCGACATCCACGATATCTAACGATCATGCCATAAAATCGATGACAAATTTCGTCAATCTTTCTCTGTTTTTTGTATGTATATCGGTTAGATCTCCAACGTTACATACAGATATGTAGTCGAAAATATTTCCTTTTGATAAGTGTTGGTCGTAGAATATCTGATGTTGATATGTCGGATCTACAACAGGTATAATGATAAAAATGTATCGACATAATGATATTTATAACGAGCAAAAGTAAAAAAATTGACACTACATCCGACGAGACAAAGTCCGAAATTCGACAATTAATGGATGAAAGACTTCTCCATATTAGCTTGATACTCTGTCGAATTATCAACGGGTTTCGAAATGGAGTCGAATATCCGACAAAGTCCCACCGACAACAAAAAAATGTGGTTGTCGAATAACAGACACGTGTCTGTCGAAGTTCATACTATGCATCCGTCGGATTTTTTGGGCTCAAATTATGTCATGGTGGCCAATTTTTAAATTCCCACTCATCTTCTAAACGTCTCTAGATCATGGATGTAGAGGGATTCAACTTAGTTGCTCTTGATTTTCTACATAGTTGGTTTATTGTTAAAATTATTTTCCAAAAAAAAACTTGTAGCAGATCTCATCTTGCAATTTCTATAAATTGGATCATTGGAAATGTAAGGGGGCTTCTTCCCTTGGTAAGTTGAGTGGAGAGGTTCGATTTTGGAAGCAAAGGAAGGTTGGTGAAACATCTGTAAGTTTTTTTAATATACAATAATCTATGCATTTTTAAGATCATCTTCAGTTATAGATCAACATTGTAACTCTTTCTTGTTTTATTACTACTAGTCTTTGAAAATATAACTGTTCATGCATTGCATAAACAATAAAACCCAGATTTAATGGCATTTAAGCTTTAAGTTTACATTGTCTGTGTTGCTTCCAAGTTTTCATTAGTTTCATGTTATGACATTGGGTGAATCCACGGACCTAGGTAACACTTTTTGGCAAGCGCATTTCGGAAAAAACCAAAAAACGTACCTCGGTCGAGGGTTTAACAAGCCCTCGACCCAGGTTTTAATATCTCGACCGAGGTTTTTTCCAGCTCTCGACCGAGGTATTAAATCGGTCGAGGTATAGACCTCGGTCGAGGTAAATACCTCGACCGAGGTGCCTCTGTCAAAAAACCTATAAATAGAAGCGGCGGACCCATTTTCTAAATGAACATGATCATTACAAAAATGAATTGTATTTAGTCGAGGAAGCACTAAATTATCAAAGACTGCAAATTATATTCATTACACTTTGCTGAATCCTTCAACAACTCATGAAAACATGAAAATGGAACTCTCCACAAAAAAGTTTGCCTTCAAACATTAATGACACTCCCTGAAGCCCCTGATACAAAACGAAATGGAGCCATTTTTGAGTAGTGGGATGCAACTGCAAGCAGTGAAAGCTTTTAAATTTTGAAAATAGAATTCTCCACAAAAAAAT
>LPNX010827456.1:591123-644883 GCA_001517045.1 Pseudotsuga menziesii | reverse complement strand
ATATACGGTATTCAATTTACTTATATATTGATTGAGTTTTTGTTGTTATTATAAGTTATTAGAATGTCAAATAAATATAATTGGGAAGAAAATAATAAGAGGTATGCTCATATTAAGGAAACATTAGAGGCGAAAGGTGATGGAAAGTGTTATTTCCCTTGTAATGATTGCAGGGTTTCGCAAACAAGAAGAATTTTAAGAGCAACAGCTAAAAAACATTGTAAGGAGAGGGGGCATGCTCAAGGGGGGTACATGAATATCGTCCCTTGGTAAGACGTTATTCATTACATAATGTACTTCTTGTAATAGTAATGATAATGTATTCACAAAATGTTTTATCATTTTAAATATATGTGTTGTATATTATACACTAATGTTGTTACATTGTTTCTAAATATAAAGACAGTGCCCCCTAAATGGTGATCTCCAGAGAGCTATTTTACACACAATAGTAGAAATACTACGTTAAAAGGTGAGGACTATGGAGATCAAAATTTTGAAGATCAAGTTCTTAATTATCCTATGGACAAAGATGGCGTTATTAATACAAATGACAGAGATGATATAAATAGATTGATCCAAGACACATTTGCTCCATTGGATGAGGAAAACCTCCATGATATTCATGATGTTCCTCTAATCGAGAAGTCCCAAGAACCTCTTTATGAAGGCTCAACAAAAAATCTTCTATCTGCTATATTGTTGTTGGTGAACTTGAAGGTTTTTAATGGTTTATCAAACACTCTTTTCACACAGCTCCTAAGGTATGTAATGTATTAATCGCATCTTCACATGGTATGAAAAGTTGACTATTTTCCTCTATTTTTAGTGTTAATAAATTCATAAATTAGGGATAAGCAATATTTATGATTTATATTGTTTACATTTCATTTTTTGTCAATGTTGCAGATTGTTGGGTGAATTTCTATTACCACCATTAAATAATTTACCACGCACATGTCAAAACGAATTCTTGATTATGAAATAAATTGGAATGGACTATCAAGCTATTGATGCATGTCCTAATGATCATATTATATATTATGGACAATGTAGCAAGGATTTCTCCTTGCTATAGGGGCTAGAATGGCTCCCTTCTATCTATAGGACGGAAGGGTAGGTTCCTGTGTGGAGAAATCCAGGAAAGAAAAACCGAAATGAAACTAGACAGTAATAAAAGCAAAGATGGAGAACCCCTCTGCAAACAATGGCCAGGGTTTTGCTTCCAATAACCTGCAAACAGCTATTAAACAGAAACAAACCTGCAAAACAAGATAAGAAGCAAACCTGCAAACAAATATTGGTTAGAAACAACTAAGATACTAAAGCAAATACATAAGAAAAACTAGGTTATACCTCTCCTTTGGTGAAATGGGCCACCATGCCTTGGTTGAAAGAATCACCTCCCTATCTCACTCAGCAATGGAGGAGCTATGGCTCAATGAGGAAGATGAGTGGAAGAGAGGGGGATGTGGGTGGCTTGAGAGGAAAAAGAGTCTCAAGGCATCCACGAGACAGTATGCAAGAGAGGAGTCATTTGAGAGTGACCCCCACCCCTCCTTTTATAGATTTCTTGGGGACTTTTAGGGTTTTAAGCCCTTGGTCAAGGCTTTAGCCCCTTTTTTGGGCTTTTAGCCCCTTCCACCCTAACTTTAGATCCTTTTAGGGTTTTAGACTCCTTTGAGGGGTTTTAGCCCCTTTTTGGAGGTTTTAGCCCCTAGGAGAGTTATTTAGGCTCCTTTTTGGGGTTTTTAAGCCCTTTTCTTCATTCTTAAGCCTTTTTGAGGGTGTGGAGGTCTGATGGGGTGATACGAAGGTCGTGCATGGGTGTCCTTGGGTGGTGCAGGCCATGTAGAGCTGAGTGAGGGATTTTTTAGGTTAACAAATTGCCCCCTGATGTGTGAGGGCAGGAGCTCATTGTATGGCCGACAGACATCATAGGATTTGCTGCAGAGAGGTGGTGCTTCTAGGGCTAGGGCATGGTGGCTTTTGGTTTTTGTATTAATATGGTTCCCATCAATGAGTGAGATACAGATAATGTGTGACATGTATATGGATGAAGCGGGCATCCCCGTGCTTATGACAATGACAAAAGAATAATTTGATCTATGCTCTAAAATACAAGAGCCGATCATATACAAATGATGGTACATAGTGGTTGCTTCAATGTGAGGCTGAATACAATACTTATTTGAAGAACTGGTACATTTGACCCATGGCATTTTCATGGAATGATAAATTTTCATGACTAATAGCTTGCTAGATTTGGGATGGTACATAGCTGTATGGACTCACTGATTGACAGTCAGAGTCTCTATGGTACACGTATGCTACATCAATCATAAATCTATATAGAACCACTGATGGGGCTTCTGAACACTGTCTCTAATGCAATCCAGAAATCACAAGGGACATAACCTGTTCAGGTCCCTCGAGTAGACTCATCAATGTGTTAGAGTCAGGTCACATCTGGGGTTTTCGAACAAATACTACACGGACCAATACCTTGTACGAATCTCAACGATGCGATGATGTAGCTGGAGTCGAGCACGTGAGAAACAACCATCTCGAGCGGCACTAAGGACTCCTTTCAAATGGTCCAAGGAACTCATCAATGAGGTTAATGAAACCAAGATACAGGGACCTCTGGGTATATCCTCTAGAATATGTGTGTTATCGTCGACAGAGGGAGACCTGCCCCTAGTCAAGGAAATGGTGTTTCCTTGACCAGAAGCCCAAAGATGTGAGACAATATGCGGACTGACCCAATGAATGCGGAGGGGGAGGGAATAATTGAATAGGGGCAGGGGAGTATGGTAGACTCAAACTTCCTTTGTTCAGAGTATGACGGTAGGGAAGACTAGGCAGCAAATGAAACTGACTCATGGGAATGGGATCATAGCTATAATACCGGGAATGTCACTGCAAATGGGAAATACTTGGGGGAGCTTGACACTTTTGATATTGATGGGATCCAAGGAAGACAAAGTATAGAGTACTCTAAACAAAGGTGACCCAAAGGGGGAATGCTACCAAAATATTTTTTATGGAGTGGTGTCTAGAGACATCGTTGTGGTACGATCTCGTGGATTTTTGGCGAGCCCAAGAAGGTAAATGTTCAATGGTGCTTTTAGTTTTAGAGAGTTTGAAAGCACGAAGAAGACTCCAGTGGGGGCTCTTTTTCGTTGGTAGTCTCTTATGCCCGAAAAAGGATAAAAGTATACAAAGGAGAGCTCACCCATCCTGTAGGGGATGAGTGTCACATACCCCAATTTTGTAAAATAATGTTAATTGTTTTTATTATATTCCTGAGACATTATGTTAAATTAATGCTAAGTAGGAACTGATGACTTAGCAGAGTCAATAGAAGTGGAATGTAATTCAGAATATTTTATTATTAATAAATAAATTGTGGAGACAATAGCATGGGAGAGCTGTTAAAAAGAGGTTACTGGTCAAACTGGTGGATGGAACTAGGTGGAGGGAAAAAGGCAAGTGGCAGCATCCTTAAACACCTCCTGAGTTACAGGTGGCAAATTCCCTATATTTGGGGTCATGATCCCCCAAGAAAGTGGGATCAGAGCAGGTGGCTCATTAAATGACAACTAACCCAAAAAAGACCTAGGCAATCTTTTAAAAGTACTCAATGAAGAGAGCTGAGGTTGCTCAGATATTTCCCAGAGAGAATTCATTCAGGTGAATGATATTCAGGAAATTCATTGAGGAAAGAGGGAAAAACAGTAAGGAAGTTGTTCTGAGTGGAATGCTGCATTAACTTGTTTATTATAGCTTGTTAGCTGGGTGAACTTACTGATAAGTTTTGGATTATTACTGAGTTTGAGGACTGGTAACTGACGATTGCTGCACCTAGTTCCAGCTAGGGAGACCAGAGCAAGCTCAAGGGTCCTGAGGAGTCGTTGTTTGAGCTCTCTCTAGGAATTGGTATGGAGGAACAACCTCCCATTGTTGTTGTTGTCCAAAGCTTAAACAGGTTTTGTCACCTAACTGTCTTTGTTTTTAGTAACTGTGAATGGTTGGATGATATGTTAGTAAATACTAAATGGTTTATTTATGAGAGTGTTCTAGTTTACCAGTAATAGAATCAGTTGATGAAAACTAAAGACCACTATGTTTTTCCACATCTGGGTTTTACCAAACCATACTCCAGCACAGGGGTAAAAATTAGGGTAAAAATTATAAACAGATAGTATGATGAGATAGTAGAATAGTACATTGTTTCTTTACTTAACATCGGAAGACATTATTTGGTTTATTGACAGCTGTTTATGGATATAGATAAAAACTATTTCCTCGAACAGTATGTCATTCTCAGTAATCCTATTATTTTAGAAGAATGTAATAGTTGTGCTAAGAAAAAGACAGACTAAGTGTATCTGCTGTTTTAAACTTTATAATTGTTTTTCTTTCAAGTTTGAAAGAATCTAACTTCTTTATGCGGAAAAGGCAATACTGATAGTAGAAGTAATTAAATATTGTTTAGATTCATCAGTTCAAACCTAGTTGTGTTAGTCTGTAATTATGGTTGAGGATGTAGTTATTTAATTACTAAATTCTCTTTATATCGACTGAGCTTAAATAGATAACAGAACTGTTCCCTTATTTCATAGATGGTAAATGAATATAAGTATATGACATAAAACATAAGTAGTAGTATATGAGTATATTATATATATAAACACAGGAATCATAACTAAACAGATGAACTAATTAAGTAACAGTATGTTATAAATTAAATTAAATAGTAATCATGGAAACATTGGTACTCATAAAAGAGATAGTATCTTTATTATATTAATAACAACAAACTTATATTACATACAATATAGGAGTATTACAGATGTAACACTTAAGGTAATATTTTATTATTATAATTGCAAACTTAACTATTTATACTCTATGTATAAATAAATAAGGACTATGTATAAATAAACTATTTATACTCTATGTATTATAAAGTAAATAAATAATATTTGAGGACATTATTAAAATGTAATGAGAGTATAAAGACTTTACATAAATTTGAATGGTATAAATTATGCATTTAAAATTACAGTTTTTCTAATAATTAGTAATTAGGGTATAAAAACAGTACAGAACCCTTGACAATAAATTTAATTAACAATAAGTTTGGAGAATACTTTAACCACAGATTATTTATAAACTGAGAATAAACTACTATTACTTTATATACTAATAAAAGATCCTAAGCAAAACAAATAACAACAGTAATAAGTATTACAGGAAGATAACCAGGTTATTATGAGCAGTGATATTAATATCCTGTTAATTATTGTATATAAATTTATATTATTTGGAAATTACAGTAATATCTTATCTCTTCTCATTAGCAGGAATTTCAGTATGACAACTTGTGAACTTGGTGATACAGTCAATGAATTTTAAATGTCATTTAGAACCTCAAGATTATTTAGTTTGTCAAGTATAACTCTTATAACATTTTATAAAATAATTAACCCTGTATATTATTAAAATGCAGTAAAAACCTACCAGCAAGTACCACGAATAAATAACTTAAAATATACCAAGTATTTTATCAAATTTACAGGAACCCAATGTAACGAAGACTGATAAGCTTAATAAGCCAAAATTTAAACAGTAATGGATTTAAAATTGTACAGTAACATAATATTTATTTAAGAAAAGTAGCATGGAGAGCACATAGCTCCAAGTTCAAGGTAAACCCTAATAAAAACTTAAAATATGTAGTGGGGATGGAGTTTATCTCCTTGACACCTCACGGCTGCCAGTATCATTTACAACAAAGCAAAACTTACGGCCTATACAAGCAGTAATACATCTTTATGCATGCTTTACACAGTTTTCAAGCAAGACCCAAAAAAAACCCACAGTCTCAGCTTCAGCCAAGATTTCCTTACTAAACGAAGAGCTGAACTCTTTTAACAGTGTTAGGGTTCACCAATGAACCAAAGTAACAACAAGAGATTTACATCATGAAACCAAACCCTTAACTTCCCTAAGAACCAACAAGGAGGGAACGCCATGGATAAAACCAAGCTTACCGGGGAAATCCAACTATCGAAGTCTTGCGCCATCCACGCCATGAGGAGGAGTCCGACCCTGCAACGAAGGAACAACTTAATATTTAAAACCTCAAAAATGAAATTTTTAAGCTAAAACTTTAATTGGAAAGCGAAAGATAACCTGTAACTTACCTTAGAGTTTGATAGAATGGCGGCCACCGAAGAACATCAAAACAACCGCTAACAGGAAGAAAGGTAAACCCCTCATTTCCACAGAGAAGAAGGAGCTTGCTGGAGAAGGAGGTAACCTGTCATGATGGAGGAGGATGCCCAGCACTAAGCTAAAGAGACAACTTACACAGTAACGAGTTCGGGCAATAGACAGAAGGGAGAAACCCTAAGTAAAACAAATACCATTCAGCACTGACAGTAAGCTTTTCAACACAGTAATCTTCCTCTTAGTGCAGTGGGTAAGTCCACGAGGAACTGAACCAGCATGGGAGATGCTATCAGGTAGTGCAAGCAGTGGAACAAACCAGAAGGTTCGCAGAGTGGCCGGAGGCCCTAAGGCAGTGGAGGAATGATGTTTAGGGTTAATTCAAACACTTTTATAACGCCAATGCATGGTGGAGACGAGCCCACATAACCCCTTAAATTATTTGCATGCAGTGGGTGGGAACTCCATAGTTCCACGACAAGATTTTCCAATGATTTCTCAAACCAAATCATAACGCGGGGATTCCATAAGTTTCGATATAACATAGTCAAATCACCTGCATCAACCATATTTAAACCTTAGTTTTTCGTTTATAAAACATTGCATTATAGATTGGGTTCATCGATGGTCTCATATTTATATGTATGAAAACTCGTAATGTTTGTTAATAAAATTTATGAGTGAGGAGTAATAACGATTACCATAGTATAGTTTGTTTACAAACCTATTTTCTATATTATTTATTACCTTAGTTTACAAATGAAGCAAAGGGAATAAAATATAAAGTTTGTAGGATTGTAATAAATTATGTGAAATGATCAATTGAACTTGATGATGGTTTACGCTTAACCTCATGAACCTCCTTTGTTTGTAAAATAACAATCCTCCTAATATTCTTAGAACCTTTTTGTTGTTGTTGTTGTGACAGTTAGAATTTTATCAAGTTCAGGCCAAAGGTTATAAAAGATTTTATAAGAGTCTTATATGATAAGAAGCTTGGGTAAGTTAGCCTTCTTTGTTTGATAGTATAGCCATGAAACTCATAAGTGGTTTTTAAATATAGTAAATATAGGACTAGTTCTAAAAGTGTTTTTGTTCTTATCCAAATATCGATCATGGAAATAGAAGTAGTATTCCAAAACAATGCAAATCTTTAAAGTATTCAAGGAAGAATTGTATCAGGTAATAAACTTGGTAAATGCTTGAAGTAAGAAAAGTCTAGGTTGATACTTAAACTACCATATCCTTTACAATTGCAGTGGCCAATCCAAACATATTTCGAATCTAAACTTGGCATGTTGCAGTAACTATGGATTAGATCTCTAAAGTTGTCATTTCTACCATGCTAGCTGCTAATAAAGAAATATTTATTGCATTTTTACACTTGCATTCAATATGAATATCTAATGGTTTTATACTTTGTAGCAATCTTAAATCCTGTTTTCTTGACAAAAAAATAGCTGCCATCTTTACTAGTAGAATTCAATTCTCTATCAGTAAAATCTTAAAAGAAAACATATTTAAAGCGTTACCTGTAGAAGACTGGTAAATTTGTCTAGCAAGTATATAATTTTACTGCTTAAATTTTGTACAGGGAATCGTTATTGAATACTTTAGAGATTTGTTAGCAGCGACCTGAACATATTACCTGTATATCTGTAAGAGAAAGAAAACTGCTGCATTAGCTCAGAAGCTAAGTAAGCCCAGTCTGTCATGACAATCCCCCTTGTAGTCGCAAACAGAAAACAAATCAGTAATTGAAAGGAAACTATTCTTTAAGGATAAGTATAATCAAAATAATTCTAATAACATAAAACTAATCAATTCAGCTAATGACTGCATTTAATAAGAATATATGTTATTTTAAAAATTTTAAATTTTTCAGAAAATTGGGGTTATTACATGTGGTATCAGAGCATGGTTCAAATACTAGGCCTCAATGTAGCCCAACTAGTTTTCGTAGAACAATAAAAATAATCTACTAATCTGTATTTTGTTTTATGTGAAAAGCAGAAAATTTCTTTTTTTCTGAATCTAACAGGCAGGTATGGAGAAGTTACGAGAATATGCTGAGGAGGAGTCTCCAAACACTGAGACAAGACAAATGTCCAAATAACCTGTGTTAGAAGAGGTAACTGCTCACTCTTCAGAGCTGATGCAGACTATAAAGGATTTAAAGGCTGAAATGTAATCAGTCAAGAAGGATATCGAGAGGATATTAAAGACTCAGGAGGAGTTAAACCAAATTTTGATGGAAAAATTTCAGACAGAAGGGAGGAGCAAAAGATCCGAATCTGAGGAAGCTAGCCATCAGAAAGGATCTAAAAAGATGAAACTGACTAAAGCAGAAAGCAGTTCATCATCTGAAGGGTTCAGGGAACAACCAAGCTATCACACTACTAGTGACAGTAGTGAGGCTGAGCTGTATAATAGAAAGAAAAAGTATAGGCCATATGAAGAGATTTCCGGGGAGTTCAAAAAAATAAAGCCCCCAACTTTCAACGGAGAGACTGAAAAAGGGGAAGAGGCAGAGTCCTGGTTATCTGGGATGAGAAAATATTTTCAGATATACAACTATTCAAATCAGTTGAAGGCAAGAATGGCAATCTATAATCTTTCTGGAAAAGCAGACATATGGTGGCAAGATATGAAGAGAGTTAAGGGTATCAAGGAAAAAGAGGTTAATTGGGGTACCTTTAAAAGGTACTTCAAGAAGAAATTTCTGTCCGAACAAGACTATGAAGAGAGAGCTAAAGAATTTTACGAGTTAAAGTTAGGATCCATGACTATGAAGGACTTAAACAGTAAATTCTTAAGTTTATTGAGGTATGTACCTTATTTAGTTGATGAGAAACCTAAAGTATAGCGGTTTCTCAGCTGTCTGCCATATCATATCAAGGACAGAATCGAGTATGATAACCCAAAGACTCTGGAAGAAGCCATGAGGAAGGAAAATTTATGTTTTGAGCAGAACAAGAAGAAAGAAGGTATAGCCAACTGGAAGGCTAAAAAGAACAGTAATCAGTCTAAGTTTAAAAAGAAAGAATTTGTACCCCAGAATAATTTTAAGAATAATAAGAACAGAAATTATTCCAACAGCAAGAATTTCGAGGGGAATAAAAATGGTGTTTCACATCATTCCAATAATTCCAATAATTTCAAGGGCAAGGAATTCCAAACAATCATGGAAATTTTACTAAAACTTTTGAACGAAAGGAGCCCGTTAAGTGCTGGGAGTGCAATGGCCCGCACTATGCCTCGGTCTGCCCAAATCGGAAAAAGCCAAACAACAATATTCATACTGTGCAGGATGAAATGACTATTGGAGAATATGCAAGGACTATGCCCAGAATCAATGCAGCGTTGGAGAACCGCCAAGCTGATTATCAGACTTCCATGGTGGAAGTAGAAGGTATGGTTAACCAAACCCCTGTAACCATTTTAATAGATCCAGGAGCTAGTCTTAGTTACATTTCACCTCAGATAGTAGAAAAGTGTAAATTGACTGTTGAAAAGTTTGATATCTCCTGGTTAGTTCAATTAGCCACTGGGGCAAAAAGGAAAGTAACATGTTATGTGAAAGAATGCGCTTTGCTTATGAATGATTTTAAAACTACTGTTAAGCTAAATGTTCTGCCACTTGGATCGTATGATTTACTGATTGGTATGGATTGGTTAGAGCAGCATAAGGTAGTTTTAAACTTTTTTGATAAAATCTTTACGTGCGTAAATAATAATGAACAACCAGTAATAGTTAGGGGTATTCCTAGGAAAACTGTAATTAGGCAGATTTATGCCTTACAACTTAAAAGAGCAGTTAGAAAAGGATGCAAGGCCTATGCTATAACTATTACAGATGAGGCAAATAAATCTGAAAAGGATAAGTTAAAAATAGAGGATATTCCTATTTTAAACGAATTTACTGATGTTTTTTCGGAGGAAATTCCAGGATTACCTCCCAGGAGAGAACTGGATTTCACTATTGAGCTGGTACCAGGTGTTGTACCTAGCTCAAAAGCTCCTTATCGTATGAATATTTTAGAACTCAATGAATTAAAATCACAGTTAAAAGAGTTATTAGATAAGAAGTACATCCGACCCAGTGTATCCCCTTGGGGAGCACCAGTCATCTTTGTCAAAAAGAAGGACGGAACTATGCGACTATGCATAGATTACCGTTAACTAAACAAGATGACCATTAAAAACAGATATACATTGCCCCACATAGATGATCTGTTTGATCAGCTACATGGAGCTACGGTGTTCTCAAAGATAGACCTGAGATTAGGATATCATCAGGTAAGGATTAAAGATGAGGACATTTTCAAGACAGCCTTCAGGACGAGGTATGGACATTACGAATTTGTCATAATGCCATTTGGGCTTACCAACGCCCCGGCTGTCTTTATGTGCCTAATGAATAATATAATGCATAAATACTTAAATAAATTTGTTGTCGTGTTTATCGATGACATCTTAGTCTATTCTAAAAATGAAGCGGAACATAAGGAACACTTACGAATAGTTTTACAAGAACTGCAAGAGCAACAGCTCTTTGCGAAGTTCAACAAGTGTGATTTCTTTAAGGATGAAATCCAGTACTTAGGTCACGTAGTGACTAAGGAAGGTATTTCAGTGGATCCTGAAAAGATTTGGGCAATCGAAGATTGGCTAGTTCCAAAAGACGTAACAGATGTTAGGTCATTTATGGGAATTACCGGTTATTGCCGGAGATTCATTGAAGGTTTTTCAAAAATAGCTAATCCAATCACTTCCTTGCAAAAGAAAGGAAAGAAATTCGATTGGAGTTTAAAGTGTGAAGAAAGTTTTAAGAAACTAAAAACCTTATTAACAACTGCGCCTATTCTAAGAATAGCAGATCCTAATAAGGATTTTGTGGTATGCACCGATGCTTGTAATGATGGTTTAGGCAGTGTGCTGACTCAAGACGGGCATGTCATTGCCTACGAGTCCAAGAAGTTAAATATCCATGAAAATAATTACGCGACTTATGATTTGGAACTTGCTGTTGTTATACACGCCTTAAAAATGTGGCGACACCACTTAATAGGCAGAAAGTTTATTTTAATGACTGATAATAAGGGTCTGAAATATATTTTAGATCAACCCAACTTAAATGCAAGACAAGCAAGGTGGTTAGCCTTCTTGAGTGAATATGACTTCGAAATTCAACACATAAAAGGAAAAGAAAATAAGGTGGCTGATGCTTTAAGCAGAAATGCAAAGCTGAATTTTACAGCAGCAATCAGCACTTGTGCTTCTGATTTAAATGAACAGCTGATTGAAGGGATAAAACATGATGAAATTTATAAAAAATTTCAAGTTGCAGCTGAAGAAGAACCTACAGAAAGTTTAATAAAAGGTTATAGTCTAAATAAAGATGGATTTTTATTGTTTAAGGACAAACTTTATGTGCCTAATGTGCCTAAGGTTAAATTACTGATTATGGATGAAGTTCATAAAACCCCTTACTCAGGACATCCAGGCTACCAAAAGACTGTCACCATGTTAAGAAAAGAATATTTATGGCCTAATATGAAATCTGAAGTAGCTGAGTACATATCTAGATGTTTGGACTGTCAACAAGTGAAAACCAAACACCAACATCCAACTGGTTTACTGCAACCCTTTCCTATTCCTAGTTGGAAATGGGAAATCATTAGTTTGGATTTCATTACAGGATTGCACAGAAATCAGAATTAGAATGATTCAATTATGGTGGTGGTTGACAAGTTAAGTAAAGCAGCACATTTCATTCCTGTCAAGACTACTTACAAGGCTACTAATATAGCTGATATATTTTTAAAGCAGATTTTTAGATTACATGGAGCACCTAAGGTTATTATTTCAGACAGGGATCCTAAATTCACAGGGAATTTTTGGAAGTCCTTGTTTAAGGGATTAAACACAACACTGAATTTCAGCACCACTTCCCATCCTCAAACGGACGGACAGACTGAAAGAGTGAATCAGGTGCTGGAAGATCTATTAAGAATGTATGTTAAGGATCAGCCAGGTAAGTGGGAGGATTACTTGCATTTAGCAGAATTTGCATACAATAATAACTATCAGTCATCAGCTAAGTTCAGCCCATTTGAAATTCTATATGGGCGTAAATGCAACACTCCTATCTCCTGGAATAATCCAGTAGATAGATTGGTGTTAGGACCTGAATTATTGAAGGAAATGGAACAGATTGTAAAACAAGTGCAGGAAAATTTGAAGGTAGCACAGGATCGACAAAAGAGCCAAGCATATTTAAAAAGAACTCCCAAGGAGTTCCAGGTGGGTGAGCACGTGTTTATAAAGGTAATACCAAAGAAAATCTCCCTAAGGCTGGGGAGTTGTGCAAAACTAGCACCACGTTACTGTGGTCCGTTTGAAATTTTACCGAGAATTGGTCAAGTTGCATATCAGCTTGCGTTACCACCTAACTTGAAAGTGCATAATGTTTTCCATATTTCTGTTCTGAAAAAGTATGTTCATGATGCTACTCATGTAATTGATTGGAATGTTGTACAGGTGGAACTAGAAGGAGAAGTTCTGGTGGAACCGGACTATATCCTCAGGAGAAGGGAAATTACTCTGCGGAACCGCACAATTGGACAGTTGAAGGTGCAATGGAAGCACCTTAGTCCTGAAGAAGCTACCTGGGAACTGGAAAGTAAGATGCGGGAAGCATACCCGAATCTGTTTCAGGAGGTTGCAAAGGATGAAGAATAAGTAACATCGAGGACGATGTTACATTTTAAGGGGGTGTGTATGTCACATACCCCAATTTTGTAAAATAATGTTAATTGTCTTTATTATATTCCTGAGACATTATGTTAAATTAATGCTAAGTAGGAACTAATGACTCAGCAGACTCAACAGAAGTGGAATGTAATTCAAAATATTTTATTATTAATAAATAAATTGTGGAGACAACAGCATGGGAGAGCTGTTAAAAAGAGGTTACTGGTCAAACTGGTGGATGGAACTAGGTGGAGGGAAAAAGATAAGTGGCAGCATCCTCAAACACTTCCTAAGTTGCAGGTGGAAACTTCCCTATATTTGGGGTCATGATCCCCCAAGAAAGTGGGATCAGAGCAGGTGGCTCATTAAATGACAACTAACTTAAAAAAGACCTATGCAATCTCTTAAAAGTACTCAATGAAGAGAGCTGAGGCTGCTCAATATTTCCCAGAGAGAATTCATTCAGGTGAATGATATTCAGGAAATTAATTGAGGAAAGAGGGAAAACAAGTAAGGAATTTGTTCTGAGTGGAATGCTACAGTAACTTGTTTATTACAGCTTGTTAGCTGGGTGAAATTACTGATAAGTTTTGGATTATTACTGAGTTTGAGGAGTGGTAACTGACGATTGCTGCACCTAGTTCCAGCCAGGGAGACCAGAGCAAGCTTGGGGGTCCTTAGGAGTCGTTGTTTGAGCGCTCTCCAGGAATTGGTAGGGAGGAACAGCCTCCCATTGCTGTTGTTGTCCAAAGCTTAAACATGTTCTGTCACCTAATTGTCTTTGTTTTTAGTAACTGTGAATGGTTGGATGATATGTTAGTAAATACTAAATGGTTTATTTATGAGAGTGTTCTAGTTTACCAGTAATAGAATCGGTTGATGAAAACTAAATACCACTGTGTTTTTCCACATCTGGGTTTTACCAGGCCGTACTCCAGCATAGGGGTAAAAATTAGGGTAAAAATTATAAACAGATAGTATGATGAGATAGTAGAATAGTAGATTGTTTCTTTAATTAACATCGGAAGACATTATTTGTTTTACTGACAGCTGTTTATGCATATAGATAAAAATTATTTCCTCGAACAGTATGTCATTCTTAGTAATCCTATTATTTTAGAAGAATGTAATAGTTGTGCTAAGAAAAATACATACTAAGTGTATCTGCTGTTTTAAACTTTATAATTGTTTTTCTTTCAAGTTTGAAAGAATCTAACTTCTTTATGCTGAAAAGACAATACTGATAGTAGAAGTAATTAAATATTGTTTAGATTCATCAGTTAAAACCTAGTTGTGTTAGTCTGTAATTATGGTTAAGGATGTAGTTATTTAATTACTAAATTCTCTTTTATATCAACTGAGCTTAAATAGATAACAGAACTGTTACCTTATTTCATAGATGGTAAATGAATATAAGTATATGAGATAAAACTTAAGTAGTAGTATATGAGTATTATATATATAAACACAGGAATCATAACTAAACAGATAAACTAATTAAGTAGCAGTATGTTATAAATTAAATTAAATAGTAATCATGGAAACATTGGTACTCATAAAAGAGATAGTATCGTTATTATATTAATAACAACAAACTTATATTACATACAATATAGGAGTATTACTAATGTAACACTTAAGGTGATATTTTATTATTATAATTGCAAACTTAACTATTTATACTCATTATAAATAAATAATTGCAAACTTAAACTATTTATACTCTATTTATACTCTATGTATTATAAAGTAAATAAATAATACTTGAGGACATTATTAAAATGTAATGAGAGTATAAAGACTTTACATAAATTTGAATGGTATAAATTATGCATTTAAAATTACAGTTTTTCTAATAATTAGTAATCAGGGTATAAAAACAGTACAGAACCCTTGACAATAAATTTAATTAACAATAATTTTGGAGAATACTTTAACCACAGATTATTTATAAAGTGAGAATAAACTACTATTAGTTTATATAATTATAAAAGATCCTAAGCAAAACAAATAACAATAGTAATAAGTATTACAGGAAGATAACCAGGTTATTATAAGCAGTGATATTAATATCCTGTTAATTATTGTATATAAATTTATATTATTTGGAAATTACAGTAATATCTTATCTCTTCTCATTAGCAGGAATTTCAGTATGACAACCTGTAAACTTGGTGATACAGTCAATGACTTTTAAATGTCATTTAGAACCTCAATATTATTTAGTTTGTCAAGTATAGCTCTTATAACATTTTATAAAATAATTAACCCTATATATTATTAAAATGCAGTAAAAACCTACCAGCAAGTACCACGAATAAATAACTTAAAATATACCAAGTATTTTATCAAATTTACAGGAACCCAATGTAACGAAGACTGATAAGCTTAAAAATCCAAAATTTAAACAGTAATGGATTTAAAACTATACAATAACATAATATTTATTTAAGAAAAGTAGCATGGACAGCACATAGCTCCAAGTTCAGGGTAAACCCTGATAAAAACTTAAAATATGTACTGAGGATGGAGTTTATCTCCTTGACACCTCACGGCTGCCAGTATCATTTACAACAAAGTAAAACTTACGGCCTATAAAAGCAGTAATACATCTTTATGCATGCTTTACACAGTTTTCAAGCAAGACCCAAAAAAAACCCACAATCTCGACTTCAGCCAAGATTTCCTTACTAAATGAAGAGCCGAACTCTTTTAATAGTGTTAGGGTTCACCAATGAACCAAAGTAACAACAAGAGATTTACATCATCAAACCAAACCCTTAACTTCCCTAAGAACCAGCAAGGAGGGAATGCCATGGATAAAACCAGGCTTACAGGGGAAAGCCAATTTTCGAAGTCTTGCGCCATCCATGCCATGAGGAGGAGTCCGACCCTGCAACGAAGGAACAACTTAATATTTAAAATCTCAAAAATGCAATTGTTAAGCTAAAACTTTAACTGGAAAGCGAAAGATAACCTGTAACTTACCTTAGAGTTTGATAGAATGGCGGCCACCAAAGAACAACAAAACAACCGCTAACAGGAAGAAAGGTAAACCCCTTATTGCCACAGAGAAGAAGGAGCTTGCTGGAGAAGGAGGTAACCTGTCACGATGGAGGAGGATGCGTAGCAATAAGCTAAAGCGACGGCTTACACAGTAACGAGTTCGGGCAATAGACAGAAGGGAGAAACCCTAAGTAAAACAAATACCATTCAGCACTAACAGTAAGCTTTTCAACACAGTAATCTTCCTCTCAGCGCAGTGGGTAAGTCCATGAGGAACTGAACCAGCATGGGAGATGCTATCAGGAAGTGCAAGCAGTGGAACGGACCAGAAGGTTCGCAGAGCGGCCGAAGGCCCTAAGGCAGTGGAGGAATGATGTTTAGGGTTAAGTCAAACGCTTTTATAACGCCAGTGCATGGTGGAGATGAGCCCACGTAACCCCTTAAATTATTTGCATGCAGTGGGTGGGAACTCCATAGTTCCACGACAAGATTTTCCAATGATTCGTCAAACCAAATCATAACGCGGGGATTCCATAAGGTTCGATATAACATAGTCAAATCACCTGCATCAACCATATTTAAGCCTTAGTTTTTCGTTTATAAAACATTGCATTAGAGATTGGGTTCATCGATGGTCTCATATTTATATGTATGAAGACTTGTAATGTTTGTTAATAAAATTTATGAGTGAGGAGTAATAACGAATACCATAGTATAGTTTGTTTACAAACCTATTTTCTATATTATTTATTACCCTAGTTTACAAATGAAGCAAAGGGAATAAAATATAAAGTTTGTAGGATTGTAATAAATTATGTGAAGTGATCAATTGAACTTGATGACGGTTTACTCTTAACCTCATGAACCTCCTTTGTTTGTAAAATAACAATCCTTCTAATATTCTTAGAACCATTGTTTTTTGTGACAGTTAGACTTTTATCAAGTTCAAGCCAAAGGTTATAAAAGATTTTATAAGAGTCTTATATGATAAGAAGCTTGGGTAAGTTAGCCTTCTTTGTTTGATAGTATAGCCATGAAACTCATAAGTGGTGTTTAAATATAGTAAATATAGGACTGGTTCTAAAAGTGTTTTTGTTCTTATCCAAATATCGATCATGGAAATAGAAGTAGTATTCCAAAACAATGCAGATCTTTAAAGTATTAAAGGAAGACTTGTATCAGGTAATAAACTTGGTAAATGCTTGAAGTAAGAAAAGTCTAGGTTGATACTTAAACTACCATATCCTTTACAATTGCAGTGGCCAATCCAAACATATTCTGAATCTAAACTTGGCATGTTGCAGTAACTATGGATTAGATCTCTAAAGTTGTAATTTCTACCATGCTAGCTTCTAATAAAGAAATAATTATTGCATTTTTACACTTGCATTCAATATGAATATCTAATGGTTTTATACTTTGTAGAAATGTTAAATCCTGTTTTCTTGACAGAAAAATAGCTGCCATCTTTACTAGTAGAATTCAATTCTCTATCAGTAAAATCTTAAAAGAAAACATATTTAAAGCGTTACATGTAGAAGACTGGTAAATTTGTCTAGCAGGTATATAATTTTACTGCTTAAATTTTGTACAGGGAATCGTTATTGAATACTTTAGAGATTTGTTAGCAGCAACCTGAACATATTACCTGTATATCTGTAAGAGAAAGAAAACTGCTGCATTAGCTCGGAAGCTAAGTAAGCCCAGTCTGTCATAACAATCCCCCTTGTAGTCACAAACAAAAACAAATCAGTAATTGAAAGGAAACTATTCTTTAAGGATAAGTATAATCAAAAGACCATTCAGTTATAATTCTAATAACATAAAACTAATCAATTCAGTTAATGACTGCATTTAATAAGAATATATGCTATTTTAAAAATTTTAAATTTTTCGAAAAATTGGGGTTATTACAATGAGAGACTGCATTACCGTTGATAGTCCAATCAGGTCGGAAAAGGTTAAACCTATACTGACTAGATGGTCATTCAGATACTTTTACGAGCATGAACGAAACCAAGTTTTCTCGGCAATCTTTTCTTGATGAGAAGGTTGGAAAAGAGCTTAATGACAACCCATGGTGAGGCTTTTCATAAATTGCGGCCCCTCTGCCTGAGAAAGCATAAAAGTATGAAGAGGGGAACAGTCTTGGCTTGAATATGCCAAGGTGGTCCTTTTCATTTGATGGTCTACATAGTCCACAAAAGGAGGTAAACGAGACGATGTAAACGCCCTTTCCTATACTTTAGCGAGCGGGAAAGGAAGTAGCTACACTCAGCTAACTTTTCATTATTTTTAGGAGTCAGAAAAGAGCTTAAACAAAACTCCAGTATGGTCAACCGATTGCGGTGGCACAGGCGGTGCCCCATGTCAGGACGGTGGACAGTGGTCCAAAGGTCATCCACGTAGTATGGACGAAGCAGAAGGCTCATAAACATACCAATACATGTGCGGGATAAATCGCAATAGAGGCTCGCGAGTTGGTGCAGAAGAGGCATGCAAACCGGGGTGGCTCTCAAATAGAGGTCAAGAGAGCTGTGTGTGAGTTGCAGTGGATGAACTTGAGTACATGCGATGTGAATGCAAGTTTGGGGGCACTTATATGCCAAATACATGTAAGAACCATAAATCATTTTGTGGACAATGGTCTAGAGATCCGTGTAAGGTGCGGTGGATGAAATAGATAGCTATGTGTTAAAATAAAAAACAAAACTAAAAATGGTGACCCTAAATGGGCGTTGGCTTGAAAACCCGCATGAGTAGCAGGAGGCAATAGTGATTCAAGTACAGGTCCTTAGAAACTTGCATCGCCATGTTGTGGCTCGTAAATCGAGGTGACTTGTGGGAAATGCTCCCGAAAGTTATTTGTTAAACACGAGATGATGGTCTCATACAAAGATAGAGGGTGGAATTCTGAAACCAGTGGCATGAACGACATCTCAAACATACTCCATATGGTGTTGTTATGCCAATCGAAATAAATTAGGTCAAATCGGGCCTATATAAGGGTGGGGTCCACTTGGTGAGGTGTCATTGTCACTGTTCATTGTGGAGTTGGAGTGGTGGGCCCTAAATCTTCATTTGTTCATTTCTCTTGTTCCGACCTACAGTTTTAAGTTCTGTGACTTGCAGGTAAGAGCTCTCACTGAATCTCTTCTTTTTGGTGGTTTACATTCTACATTTGGTCACCCGGAGGTCCTCCATGAGCAGTTTGGGGTTCATGGAGCCAAGTCACACCTTTCGAAGGAAAAGGAGTGACCTGGTTGCATCTGTGGGGCATTTTTGAGTGACCTAGTCGCTCATTTTTCCAAATAGTTGCGACTTGGCCTCTGGGGGGTGTTTTTTGATGAGTCCAGTGGCTTACATTTGATTTTTTGCTTGTGCACGATGGCCGAGATCAAGTGGCGAGAGAGAGACTGCAAAGACCTACGGGAGGAATCATTACGAGACGAGAATGTGAGAGATATAGTGGCCTGTTGCGGATTGCTTAAGTTCATGAGGATACCCCTCATGAAGAGCTTGGGTTTGCTGCTGCAAACACTGGTGAGTTTTTGGGATGTTGATGAGGAGGTGTTCCTCTTTCAGGGCCATCACATTGAGATCATGCTAGCGGATGTATACTTTATGACTGGGCTCCCTATGTTGGGAGTTGTGGGTGACTTGGCACCAGTGTTGTCTCGGAGGGAGACATTGGAGGAGCTATGTGACAGGCACTGTTATGCTACAGCGTATGTGCATGGCTCCTATATTCTGATGTGTGACATTGAGGATCTGTTGACACGGATGGTGGCGACATTACTACAGTGTGTCTTGGGTTCCACGGGGAGCCACAAGATCTCTGGAGGGCAGCTTCAGCTAGTAGAGCGTGATATAGGAGGCACGTACTATGGATGGGGCCAGATGTATATTCAGGCTGTTCAGTGGAAGCTAAACAAGTCAAAGTCATCTGGAGCAGGATTTTGTTTTGGCTTATTTCTGTGTGCTTTCTTTTTTGAGAAAGTACCTACACTACATCCGCACCGGGTTGTGCAGGAATCATAGTGGTCCACGGGAGCCACAGATGTACCGGTGGTGCCAGATGATGATCCGAGACGGTGGCAACAGAGTGGGTTACTTCTTTATTGAGGAGCTGTTAGAGCAGTGGCGACAGCTTCCGGTGGTGATCGAGGAGTACCCGTACACGGGTATGAACTATCATGGGGACCCCGAGATGCCCCGACCTCCCAGCTAGGCGTGGTGACCAACTGGTATGTATGTGTGATGTTTTTATGCTCATCTTTATACATAGTGTAGTTTGAGCTGGTTGATAGTTGTATGTTGATATGTGTGGACTGATGGTGTCCTTATTTGTGTATGAAGTTATTGGTCCTCGCCCGCTGCCTGGGCATCGGAGGCAGGTGGTTACCATAGCTCCTGCGGTGGTTCCTACTTGGAACCCTTGCAAGCGACGATGGGATATGGATGGACTATCTCCGCATCTAGAGCGGCTTGCTACTGGGATCTTTGATGATGGGTGGCAGCATCTGAGTAGCGATATGATCACTTCTATTCATAGTTTTCCTCCCGAGTGGACTGCTGTGATGAGCTGGATGGCTATGGCCTGTGAACATGTTCGTCGGGTGGTGAGAGGTGATCTTCCTGCGGAGGATGAGTCTTCTGACCTGCAACTACGATCCCCCAGGCAATTATATCGGTGAAAAGCCCTACTAATGTAATCTCTTATTCCAGGTTGAACTCGTCTGGTTCTAAGTCTGATTTTTAATAAGTTGAAAGTAATGATATCCATGATAAATTCAATCTTTTTGTTAGTACAACATTGAGTTTTTGTCCCTTTTAAAAATAAAGAAGATATTTAATTAAATGCCATTTTATTTATTTAAAGAAATAAAAATAAAATAACATTTAAAAATAGAATATTAATTTTATTTTATTCTTAAAGATGATGATAGTGGTGGTGATTAACATTTACTATATTAAGACTAATTTTGGTCTATCAAATTTAAAAATAAAAATAAAAAACTAGAATTTAATATAGGTGTAACTAAGGAACTGTACCAAAAATAACTTTCATCCTCCACTCTTTTAATCTTAAAAAATTAACAAATACCCAAAAATAACATATTACTTGTTATTTTATTTTCATTATTACATTCAAAACAAAATATTAATATATATTATTACACTCTAAATAAAACACATCTACAACAAAATAAATTTATAATAACATTAATAAAAATGAAACAACCAAACAAAAAATAAATAAACTATAACAACATTTTTTTATAGAACATTTATATTAATTCTAAAATATATATATAATAAATAAACTAATATAAATCTATTTTCTTCATCTATCAAATAAATCTATTTTCTTCATCTATCAAATAAATTAATTTATGTAAATATAAACTAAATCGATATTAATCATTGCAAGACATTATACCTCACTCCTTACCCTGATATAATATGAATAATTAAATATTTATAAATAACAAATAACAAATGAACTACCTATATATATAATCATTTTAATAAGTTACATTATACCTCATTCCTTACCCTGATCTAATATGAATAGTTAAATATTTATAAAATACAACTTAACTATGTTCAGTCTTTCGAAACTATCGTGCATCATTCGTTACCGGCTTTGGAGTGGTCTAATAGCCGAATAGACCTGCTTGCAAAATCTCAACTCGTATACATAGTACAGACAATTTTTAAGTAACTTTCAAGTAACTTGGGAACTCCGAGCTATAAATATAAGCCACCAACAAATCTGAACATCCAGAGAATAAAAAACTATCCAATGAATACAAAACGTAGAGACTATACCGCATGCATTATGCTTTTTCCCTGCATGCAAGATCTGGTCTTTAGAAATTTCTTATAAGATTTACCATCCATCCAGTCTATGAAGTTACTCACAGAAAATATATAACTTCAAAGTAAACCAAAACATGAAGAGAAAATAACAAAATCGATCACATTAGTAAACAGTAATGTGTTACAATGAGTTGGCATAATATGGTTTTTCACCAACATAATTGCTAGGGGGATCGTAGTTGCAGGTCATGAAAGTATCCCCGTTGTTACAAATCACCCTCGCGCATCCCACTCTGCGAGAGTTCCTCCACACAACTTGAGTGTAGTGCCCGCATTTCTCGAACTCATCGCAAGAACGAGTGTTGGAGTTGAAGAAATGAAGCTCACTGTCAACCCAGCCTGTGACTGCATCCTTTGGCTGCCACCCACTTCCACCTCCCCAGAATATATTTTCACCGTACGGTCCTTTCGAGTGCTGCAAAGCGCAGTCACCTCGTCTCTGATTTGCATAAGCCCAGGCATAGCTTGCAACTTTTTCATCCCACACAAGCTGAGGCACCCCAACCTTGGCCCTTGCCTTGTTCTGGGGCACCACAAATTCAGATATTAATGCCCCACCTCCTCTGACAGCAGCAGCAGTATTTCCACCATCATCAGATTGACCTGGTGAAATCAGACATAACATTAACAGAGTAACCAACAAAAGGATCAGTAGCCTCTCCATCTTCATGATATTCAAAATCCTTTCTTCCTTCAGCTCTTTGAAAATGTTATCACAGTTACTGGAAAATCTTATCACAGTTATTGGAAAATCTTGATCCAACAAGTCCTCACAGGCCATGGATTTATACCATGTGATTTGAAGAAGATCTGTCCCTGCCTATGTTATTGCAAGTGTGAACGCTGAGGTAGTGGGGTAGTGGAACTAGAGCAAAATTGAATGTGAAGTGGTCAACGGTATTGCAAGTGTGAACGCTGAGGTAGTGGAATTATAGCAAAATTGAATGTGAAGTGGTCAAACGCTCTTTGTTATAATTAAAGAACTTTAACCACCACATTTAAAGGATTAAATGGAAGATAGTTTGGAAATATTATTTTATTTCTTCTATTAAGGTTATCTATGTCCACATTTTTTTTATTATCAATTTATCAACTATCATTTATATTTTATACTTTTTTTAATCTCACATTAGTCTAGCTAACAATTATTTTTATATTACCTTTTTTATAATTATTTATTTCGAATTTTGAACCACTTCTATAAAATCAATCTCGACTTTATACTTGTTTCATCCTACTTCGTAGATAAAAAAAATATAAATTATAATCCACCACAAATCTCAAATAAAAACGTGACAACTATCTTTAATCAATACATTTATTTCAAACTCTTAAATATGTTCTACAACTATTGAATATGTTTGAAAAAACATTATATATATTTATAAATAATAATAAATCTGTTATAATAATAATAACAGATTTATATTTATAAATAATAATAAATAGATTTAACAATAATTTAAAAATTATAATTAATAGATTTAATTCCTATGAGTATGTTTAACTAAGACTACTCACTATTTTTTTTATATATTATATTGATACTTAACTACTTCTCAATATTTTATATGTTATAAAAGTTATATTATAATAAATAATTTTAAAAGTAGTAAAAACTAACTATGAAAATATAATGTATTATCTATACATAATTTATAAAATAGTTAGGTAGATGGAGGTTCACTAGTTTTTAGGAAAAATTGTGACCTTATTAGATTACATTCAAATTTTATTTAAATTGCTTACGTAATTATTTTATAATTTTCTTTTAGGATACATTTTTATTTTAATGATATTAATTTTTTATAAGTTAATAGAAATGGTTTATTTTTTATTATGTAATTATTTGATAATTTTTTTAGATGAATTATTATTTTAATGAATATATATTTTTTATAAGTTAATAGAAAGGAAGACAATTTTAAAAGAGGTTTTTGATTTTGTTTTTTATTATATTGAAAAATTAATGGATTTATAATTCTTTTCAATACTAAATTAGGTTTTCACCTTTTATGAATCATTGTCTAGTTCTTACAGTTTTAGCTAAAACTTATAATGAAGCTTGACTTTGGGATATTTGTATGAAGTACTTTCCTCTAAGTTGTTATTGACACACACACAATCAATATATAACTGATTTGTTTGGTTTTGATCATCATAATATTTGTTTTGTTAGTATTTACCACCATACCAAACTTAGAATAAAAATCCACAGTTGTTGTTGAGATTGAGATTAGAGGAGAACCTAGCCACAATAACAATATCATCAACATAAAGAACAAGGTAGATGACTATTTCGGCTAAAGTAGTGCTATCAAAGATTCTTTTTTTCAACATGCATCTACCTTTTAATGTAAATGGGAAAAATGGTGGGGGACAAAGGACATCATTTCTTAACTCCTATATTACAATTAATTTCTTCCAACCAAACATTAATGTTCATGAACTTAGCAATAACCATTTCATACACCCTTATCACAACAACTCTCAACTCAAATTGAACCTTTAACTTTTCTAATATATTCCAAAGGTTGATTCTAGGAACAATGTTATTATTGGCACATTGTGACATCCTAAAGTCCCCCACTGGACATACTGTGTATATAACTATGTTTTGGTTAAAGTCATAGGTTTGAACGTATGAATGATGCAGGTCATCATAAACTATGATACTTTATATAAGCAGGTGGAATTTTGTTTTAATACTTCTAGCAACTTGATATGAGACAATTAGTGTTCAAAGGGGACCAAGCTTACTAGGAGTTTAGGACATATGAGAGTAATTAAAGTTTAAAAAGGGAAAAGAAAAATAAGATATTTAATAATTAAGAATTTACATAATTGTGAAGAAATAAAAGAAAAACCCTAACTGCTTCCTAATCCAAAACCGTGTTTTTATTTATGGATTGACTACTCATTGGGTTGCTGAGCTATTGTCATTATTCTGATGGAGAAATAGTTCTATCATTATCTCCTTTTAATTTATTCTTTGATCTTAACTTTCTGAACCTGAAAATAGAGAGAAAGCCCTCCTTTAAAATATCCTAAGGAGATAAAAATGGATGGTAGATGGAGGAGCTTGCAGAGGTAGAGCTACCTTTATGCCTCAAAAGGTATGGCTTGGATTTCTAACTGAGTACTTAGAGTCAATTATTCTAGCTGTGTAGCTCAAAAAGAGAAAACTCATGAAAGAGGAATCTTTTGCAAACAAGGAAATCCAAAATGTTGGGTAACCTAATGGAAGCATGTACTTAAGGGCAAGAAATTCATATCAAACAACCCTAAGTCTAGATTACTAGTAAACTTGGTTCAACTTGGGGGTGATATCTATGAAGGTTGAAAAATTTAGAACATATGCAGATATCTATGGTAGGGTGGAACTGGATAGTCGCATATCAAGTTGCCTCGAGGTTTTTTAGATAAGTTATCTAAGTTAATGTTATTACTCTTTTGCTTATAATATTATTTTAATTTATTTTTAATGTCTTTCTCTAATTTCCAAATTAAGTTATTTAGCTTGAAGGAAAGTAAATATTATATCCATTTCTGGTTATTTTGTTTGTTAATATGTAGCTTGCCTAATAATGTTGGAAATGGCTTTCAATTCCTCATGTTAAAATATTTCTATGGCTTGATAATTCTATTCCATTCAATTACAGTGGCCCGCGTTTTGTAGTACAATTTAGTACTTTTCAAAGAGAAAGATTTACTTCATCTATTTCATAGTTAGGGTTTGATATTTATACTCCAATAAATTTTTATTCTCTGAGGAGTTTCTGAATATTTTAGTGCATTTATGAAAATAAACTAGTTAGGGTTTAGATTTTATTTATATTTAGTATGTATGAAGAATTGCATCATTTCTTAAGAATCTAGTAATAGAATTCCTTTCATACATAAGTAAGATTTTATGTTTTTCTTTTATAAACATAAACACAAAACCTTAAATGAAGATGCAAAACTAGTACATATGGCACAAAACTTCCACAAAATATTATGACAAATAAGTTAAAATTGAAATTTGTGTAGATAAACAGATAAAATATTTGAAAAGAAAATGTTATGGCCCCCGATACTTGTCACTATAAAGACGAAAGTTTACATTTCTTTGGTAGAGAGACAAAGATTCGAGGAAATACAATGAAGCATTACATTGCATCGCTATAGCGACAAATACACGTGGAAATAGAGATAAACACAAAGTTTGCCGCTATAGTGATGGTAAACTTATTACGTGCAACATTAACTGTCATCACAGTGATGGTCATTAACTATTTCTTATTGTTGAAATTTGATCATTGTGCATTTTCGGTGGAACCGCCGCGATCATTGATCTATAAATACATGTTCTTAAGACATATTTCAACAAGTTATTTGCTATGGTACTTACAACCATTTTTCTGTTGATTGTTTGATCTGTGATTTGAAGAGTCTCGTACTGGTTTAACACATCGAACTTTTGATCTCCTTCGGTTTCCAGATTAGTATTTTTGAATTTTTTTCTCCTTTAACATGTAGGGTCATACATAAAGTCATGAGTCAACTATTCATTTTCTCCTCAGTATTACTAATGTCTATATATATTTGTCTCTTAGAATTTGAGAGACACTAATTATATTTTTCAATATTGCTAATGTCTATAAAGACCATGGAGGGACATTTACTAATTATATTTTTCACTTTCCATGTCAAGTCCTTTTCCTATCTCCTTTAATATATATATATATATATACGGTATTCAATTTACTTATATATTGATTGAGTTTTTGTTGTTATTATAAGTTATTAGAATGTCAAATAAATATAATTGGGAAGAAAATAATAAGAGGTATGCTGAGATTAAGGCAACATTAGAGGCGAAAGGTGATGGAAAGTGTTATTTCCCTTGCAATGATTGCAGGGTTTCACAAACAAGAAGAATTTTAAAAGCAACAGCTAAAAAACATTGTAAGGAGAGGGGGCATGCTCAAGGGGGGTACATGAATATCATCCCTTGGTAAGACGTTATTCATTACATAATGTACTTCTTGTAATAGTAATGATAATGTATTCACAAAATGTTTTATCATTTTAAATATATGTGTTGTATATTATACACTAATGTTATTACATTGTTTCTAAATATAAAGACAATGCCCCCTAAATGGCAACCTCTAGAGAGCTATTTTACACACAATAGTAGAAATACTATGTTAAAAGGTGAGGACTATGGAGATCAAAATTTTGAAGATCAAGTTCTTAATTATCCTATGGACAAAGATGGCATTATTAATACAAATGACGGAGATGATATAAATAGATTGATCCAAGACACATTTTCTCCATTGGATGAGGAAAACCTCCATGATATTCATGATGTTCCTCTAATCGAGAAGTCCCAAGAACCTCTTTATGAAGGCTCAACAAAAAAACTTCTATCTGCTATATTGTTGTTGGTGAACTTGAAGGTTTTTAATGGTTTATCAAACACTCTTTTCACACAGCTCCTAAGGTATGTAATGTATTAATCGCATCTTCACATGGTATGAAAAGTTGACTATTTTCCTCTATTTTTAATGTTAATAAATTCATAAATTAGGGATAAGCAATATTTATGATTTATATTGTTTACATTTCATTTTTTGTCAATGTTGCATATTGTTGGGTGAATTTCTATTACCACCATCAAATAATTTACCACGCACATGTCAAAAGGAATTCTTGATTATGAAAGAAATTGGAATGGACTATGAGCTATTGATGCATGCCTTAATGATCATATTATATATTATGGACAATGTAGCAAGGATTTCTCCTTGCTACAGGGGCTGGAATGGCTCCCTTTTATCTATAGGACGGAAGGGTAGGTTCCTGTGTGGAGAAATCCAGGAAAGAAAAACCGAAATGAAACTAGACAGTAAGAAAAGCAAAGATGGAGAACCCCTCTGCAAACAATGGCCAGGGTTTCGCTTCCAATAACCTGCAAACGGCTATTAAACAGAAATAAACCTGCAAAACAAGATAAGAAGCAAACCTGCAAACAAATATTGGTTAGAAACAACTAAGATACTAAAGCAAATACATAAGAAAAACTAGGTTATACCTCTCCTTTGTTGAAATGGGCCACCATGCATTGGTTGAAAGAATCACCTCCCTATCTCACTCAGCAATGGAGGAGCTATGGCTCAATGAGGAAGATGAGTGGAAGAGAGGGGGATGTGGG
The DNA here is from genome assembly GCA_001517045.1 of Pseudotsuga menziesii. Taxonomy (NCBI): domain Eukaryota; kingdom Viridiplantae; phylum Streptophyta; class Pinopsida; order Pinales; family Pinaceae; genus Pseudotsuga; species Pseudotsuga menziesii. The sequence goes on along the minus strand of LPNX010827456.1, from coordinate 616,790 downwards.
TAGCTTGAGAGGCAAAAGAGTCTCAAGGCATCCACGGGAAGCATAACAGTATGCAAGAGAGGAGTCATTTGAGAGTGACCCCCACCCCTCCTTTTATAGCTTTCTTGGGGACTTTTAGGGTTTTAAGCCCTTGGTCGGGGCTTTAGCCCCTTCCACCCTAACTTTAGCTCCTTTTAGGGTTTTAGACTCCTTTGAGGGGTTTTAGCCCCTTTTTGGAGGCTTTAGCCCCTAGGAGAGTTATTTAGGCTCCTTTTTGGGGTTTTTAAGCCCTTTTCTTCATTCTTAATCCTTTTTGAGGGTGTGGGGGTCTAATGGGGTGATACAAAGGTCGTGCGTGGGTGTCCTTGGGTGGTGTAGGCCATGTAGAGATGAGTGAGGGATTTTTTAGGTTAACAGATTGCCCCGTGATGTGTGAGGGCAGGAGCTCATTGTATGGCCGACGGACATCATAGGATTTGCTGCAGAGAGGTGGTGCTTCTAGGGCTAGGGCATGGTGGCTTTTGGTTTTTGTATTAATATGGTTCCCATAAATGGGTGAGATAGAGATAATGTGTGACATGTATATGGATGAGGAGGGCATCCCCGTGCTTATGACAATGCCAAAAGAATAATTTGATCTATGCTCTAAAATACAAGAGTAGATCATATACAAATGATGGTACATAGTGGTTGCTTCAATGTGAGGCTGAATACAATACTTATTTGAAGAACTGGTACATTGGACCCATGGCATTCTCATGGAATGCTAAATTTTCATGACTGATAGCTTGCTATATCTGGGATGGTACATAGCTGTATGGACTCGCTGATTGACAGTCAGAGTCTCTATGGTACACGTATGCTACATCAATCATAAATCTATATAGAAGCACTGATGGGGCTTCTGAACACTGTCTCTAACGCAACCCAGAAATCACAAGGGACATAACCTGTTCAGGTCCCTCGAGTAGACTCATCAATGTGTAAGAGTCAGGTGACATCCGGGGTCTTCGACCAAATACTGCACGGACCAATACCCTATACAAATATCAATGGTGCGATGATGTAGCTGGAGTCGAGCACGTGAGAAACAACCATCCCGAGAGGCACTAAGGACTCCTTTCAAATGGTCCAAGGAACTCATCAATGAGGTTAATGAAACCAAGATACAGGGACATCTGGGTATATCCTCTAGAATATGTGTGTTGTCGTCGACAGAGGGAGGCCTGCCCCTAGTTAGGGAAATGTTGTTTCCTTGACCAGAAGCCTGAGGGAGATAACCGAAAGATGTGAGATAATCTACGGACTGACCCAATGAATGCAAAGGGGGAGGGAATAATTGAACAGGGGCAGGGGGAGTATGGTAGACTCAAACTTCCTTTGTTCAGAGTATGACGACAGGGAAGACTAGGCAGCAAATGAAACTGACTCATGGGAATGGGATCATAGCTATAATACCAGGAATGTCACTGCAAATGGGAAATACTTGGGGGAGCTTGACACTTTTGATATTGATGGGATCCAAGGAAGACACATTATAGAGTACTCTAAACAAAGGTGACCCAAAGGGAGAATGCTGCCAAACTATTTTTTATGGAGTGGTGTCTAGAGACATCGTTGTGGTAAGATCTCGTGGATTTTTGGCGAGCCCGAGAAGGTAAATGCTCAATGGTGCTTTTAGTTTTAGAGAGTTTGAAAGCACGAAGAAGACTCCAGTGGGGGCTCTTTTTCGTTGGTAGCCTCTTGTGTCCGAAAAAGGATAAAAGTATACATAGGAGAGCTCACCCATCCTGTAGGGGATGAGTGTCACATACCCCAATTTTGTAAAATAATGTTAATTGTTTTTATTATATTCCTGAGACATTATGTTAAATTAATGCTAAGTAGGAACTGATGACTCAGCAGAGTCAACAGAAGTGGAATGTAATTCAGAATATTTTATTATTAATAAATAAATTGTGGATACAACAACATGGGAGAGCTGTTAAAAAGAGGTTACTGGTCAAACTGGTGGATGGAACTAGGTGGAGGGAAAAAGACAAGTGGCAGCATCCTCAAACACTTCCTAAGTTGCAGGTGGCAACTTCCCTATATTTGGGGTCATGATCCCCCAAGAAAGTGGGATCAGAGCAGGTGGCTCATTAAATGACAACTAACCCAAAAAAGACCTAGGCAATCTTTTAAAAGTACTCAATGAAGAGAGCTGAGGCTGCTCAAATATTTCCCAGAGAGAATTCATTCAGGTGAATGATATTCAGGAAATTCACTGAGGAAAGAGGGAAAAACAGTAAGGAAGTTGTTATGAGTGGAATCCTGCAGTAACTTGTTTATTACAGCTTGTTAGCTGGGTGAACTTACTGATAAGTTTTGGATTATTACTGAGTTTGAGGATTGGTAACTGACGATTGCTGCACCTAGTTCCAGCCAGGGAGACCAGAGCAAGCTTGGGGGTCCGGAGGAGTCACTGTTTGAGCGCTCTCTAGGAATTGGTAGGGACGAACAGCCTCCCATTGATGTTGTTGTCCAAATCTTAAACAGGTTCTGTCACCTAACTGTCTTTGTTTTTAGTAACTGTGAATGGTTGGATGATATGTTAGTAAATACTAAATGGTTTATTTATGAGAGTGTTCTAGTTTACCAGTAATAGAATCGGTTGATGAAAACTAAAGACCACTGTGTTTTTCTACATCTGGGTTTTACCAGACCGTACTCCAGCACAGGGGTAAAAATTAGGGTAAAAATTATAAACATATAGTATGATGAGATAGTAGAATAGTAGATTGTTTCTTTACTCAACATCAGAAGACATTATTTGTTTTACTGACAGCTGTTTATGTATATAGATAAAAACTATTTCCTCGAACAGTATGTCATACTCAGTAATCCTATTATTTTAGCAGAATGTAATAGTTGTGCTAAGAAAAAGACAGACTAAGTGTATCTGTTGTTTTAAACTTTATAATTGTTTTTCTTTCAAGTTTGAAAGAATCTCACTTCTTTATGCTGAAAAGACAATATTGATAGTAGAAGTAATTAAATATTGTTTAGATTCATCAGTTAAAACCTAGTTGTGTTAGTCTATAATTATGGTTAAGGATGTAGTTATTTAATTACTAAATTCTCTTTTATATCGACTGAGCTTAAATAGATAACAGAACTGTTACCTTATTTCATAGATGGTAAATGAATATAAGTATATGAGATAAAACTTAAGTGTGTGCAAGAAGTTGAGGGTCTCTTTTGGCGCGTTAGATGCAATACAAAACTGAAAAAACAGACATCCATCAACTTGCATGGATATTTTGAGACACTTACATAATGAATATTGCGATCAGTAAAAAACACGAAATGTAGGAAATTGAATGACCTTTCCAAATATATATTTTTTTTCTATTGAAAATGTTTTTAACTATCTAAAGTTAGATAAATTTTAACGGGCACTTTTTATTTTTGTGACAAATTATAAGGTATATGTTTTTGTGGGTGCAGCGTCTGAGTGTCTAAATGATGGAATAAACTTACGAAAACTGGTATACATATAGAGAACATATAGGACTAGTGCACGACTATTTTTCCAATAATAAAAATAATATTTTTAATTTTTTTTTCAATTATCTAAGAGATCAAACCTCGAAAACGGTACATCATTTGTGGGTGCAGCGTTTGAATGTCTTAATGCAATTATTTGGAAATGGGTTTTTTATAACATGTAGAGATTGGTGTTCTTTAGTGCACCATACAATTTTTTTTTAATGGTTGAGAAACGAAAGAGATATGGACGAAACACTACCAGTGTGTTTTTTGAGTTGAGGAGTGATGACAAAAGATAAATAAGAAAAAAATAGAAAAAATTATGTATTCTTGTTAAAATTTACATATTTAGAATCTGCAAAAAAAACCATATATGTTTCTAAAATCTCATAAAAAATGGAGGTGTGCAGCATAATCAGACGAACCGCTAAACACGAGCATATTGAAAATTTCGATATAATGTTGAATTAGCCATGGTTGATCATACTCCAAGGCATGGCCATGTTGAATCTGAAGCAAAGTACAAAGCAGACACATAGGCATAGGAATTCCACGAAAGCATGGGTGGAGGCTCCGCCTTATCATACTCGGGTTGATGTATTTTTTGGTAACATGATCTTGTTTCTAAAAACTAGGATTGCATCGTAAAGGTCCCTCATCTTCTTGCACTGACCTAGTATATGAGTATTATATATATAAACACAGGAATCATAACTAAACAGATGAACTAATTAAGTAACAGTATGTTATAAATTAAATTAAATAGTAATCATGGAAACATTGGTACTCATAAAAGAGATAGTATCTTTATTATATTAATAACAACAAACTTATATTACATACAATATAGGAGTATTACCAATGTAACACTTAAGGTAATATTTTATTATTATAATTGCAAACTTAACTATTTATACTCTATGTATAAATAAATAAGGACTATGTATAAATAAACTATTTATACTCATTATAAATAAATAATTGCAAACTTAAACTATTTATACTCTATTTATACTCTATGTATTATAAAGTAAATAAATAATACTTGAGGACATTATTAAAATGTAATGAGAGTATAAAGACTTTACATAAATTTGAATGGTATAAATTATGCATTTAAAATTACAGTTTTTCTAATAATTAGTAATCAGGGTATAAAAATAGTACAGAACCCTTGACAATAAATTTAATTAACAATAAGTTTGGAGAATACTTTAACCACAGATTATTTATAAACTGAGAATAAACTACTATTACTTTATATAATTATAAAATATCCTAAGCAAAACAAATAACAACAGTAATAAGTATTACAGGAAGATAACCAGGTTATTATAAGCAGTGATATTACTATCCTGTTAATTATTGTATATAAATTTATATTATTTGGAAATTACAGTAATATCTCATCTCTTTTCATTAGCAGGAATTTCAGTATGACAACCTGTAAACTTGGTGATACAGTCAATGACTTTTAAATGTCATTTAGAACCTCAAGATTATTTAGTTTGTCAAGTATAACTCTTATAACATTTTATAAAATAATTAACCTTGTATATTATTAAAATGTAGTAAAAACCTACCAGCAAGTACCACGAATAAATAACTTAAAATATACCAAGTCTTTTATCAAATTTACAAGAACCCAATGTAATGAAGACTGATAAGCTTAATAGGCCAAAATTTAAACAGTAATGGATTTAAAACTGTACAGTAACATAATATTTATTTAAGAAAAGTAGCATGGGCAGCACATGGCTTCAAGTTCAGGGTAAACCCTGATAAAAACTTAAAATATGTACTGAGGATGGAGTTTATCTCCTTGACACCTCACGGCTGCCAGTATAATTTACAACAAAGTAAAACTTACGGCCTATACAAGCAGTAATACATCTTTATGCATGCTTTACACAGTTTTCAAGCAAGACCCAAAAAAAACCCACAGTCTCGGCTTCAGCCAAGATTTCCTTACTAAACGAAGAGCCGAACTCTTTTAACAGTGTTAGGGTTCACCAATGAACCAAAGTAACAACAAGAGATTTACATCACGAAACCAAACCCTTAACTACCCTAAGAACCAACAAGGAGGGAACGCCATGGATAAAACTAGGCTTACCGGGGAAAGCCAACTGTCGAAGTCTTGCGCCATCCACGCCATGAGGAGGAGTCCGACCCTGCAACGAAGGAACAACTTAATATTTAAAACCTCAAAAATGCAATTGTTAAGATAAAACTTTAATTGGAAAGCGAAAGATAACCTGTAACTTACCTTAGAGTTTGATAGAATGGCGGCCACCGAAGAACAGCAAAACAACCGCTAACAGGAAGAAAGGTAAACCCCTCATTGCCACAGAGAAGAAGGAGCTTGCTGGAGAAGGAGGTAACATGTCACGATGGAGGAGGATACGCAGCACTAAGCTAAAGCAACGGCTTACACAGTAACGAGTTCGGGCAATAGACAGAAGGGAGAAACCCTAAATAAAACAAATACCATTCAACACTGACAGTAAGCTTTTCAACACAGTAATCTTCCTCTTAGTGCAGTGGGTAATTCCACGAGGAACTGAACCAACATGGGAGATGCTATCAGGCAGTGCAAGCAGTGGAACGGACCAGAAGGTTCGCAGAGCGGCCGGAGGCCCTAAGGCAGCGGAGAAATGATGTTTAGGGTTAATTCAAACGCTTTTATAACACCAATGCATGGTGGAGACGAGCCCACGTAACCCCTTAAATTATTTGCATGCAGTGGGTGGGAACTCCATAGTTCCACGACAATATTTTCCAATGATTTCTCAAACCAAATCATAATGCAGGGATTCCATAAGGTTCGATATAACATAGTCAAATCACCTGCATCAACCATATTTAAACCTTAGTTTTTCGTTTATAAAACATTGCATTATAGATTGGGTTCATCGATGGTCTCATATTTATATGTATGAAGACTCGTAATGTTTGTTAATAAAATTTATGAGTGAGGAGTAATAATGAATACCATAGTATAGTTTGTTTACAAACCTATTTTCTATATTATTTATTACCCTAGTTTACAAATTAAGCAAAGGGAATAAAATATAAAGTTTGTAGGATTGTAATAAATTATGCGAAGTGATCAATTGAACTTGATGATGGTTTACTCTTAACCCCATAAACCTCCTTTGTTTGTAAAATAACAATCCTCCTAATATTCTTAGAACCATTTTTTTTTTTTTGGTGACAGTTAGACTTTTATCAAGTTCAAGCCAAAGGTTATAAAAGATTTTATAAGAGTCTTATATGATAAGAAGCTTGGGTAAGTTATCCTTGTTTGTTTGATAGTATAGCCATGAAACTCATAAGTGGTGTTTAAATATAGTAAATATAGGACTAGTTCTAAAAGTGTTTTTGTTCTTATCCAAATATCGATCATGGAAATAGAAGTAGTATTCCAAAACAATGCAGATCTTTAAAGTATTAAAGGAAGACTTGTATCAGGTAATAAACTTGGTAAATGCTTGAAGTAAGAAAAGTCTAGGTTGATACTTAAACTACCATATCCTTTACAATTGCAGTGGCCAATCCAAACATATTCCGAATCTAAACTTGGCATGTTGCAGTAACTATGGATTAGATCTCTAAAGTTGTAATTTCTACCATGCTAGCTGCTAATAAAGAAATAATTATTGCATTTTTACACTTGCATTCAATATGAATATCTAATGGTTTTATACTTTGTAGAAATGTTAAATCCTGTTTTCTTGACAGAAAAATAGCTGCCATCTTTACTAGTAGAATTCAATTATCTATCAGTAAAATCTTAAAAGAAAACATATTTAAAGCGTTACCTGTAGAAGACTGGTAAATTTGTCTAGCAGGTATATAATTTTACTGCTTAAATTTTGTACAGGGAATCGTTATTGAATACTTTAGAGATTTGTTAGCAGCAACCCGAATATATTACCTGTATATTTGTAAGAGAAAGAAATTTACTGCATTAGCTCGGAAGCTAAGTAAGCCCAGTCTGTCATGACAATCCCCCTTGTAGTCGCAAACAAAAAACAAATCAGTAATTGAAAGGAAACTATTCTTTAAGGATAAGTATAATCAAAAGATCATTCAATTATAATTCTAATAACATAAAACTAATCAATTCAGTTAATGGCTGCATTTAATAAGAATATATGTTATTTTTAAATTTTTAAATTTTTCGGAAAATTGGGGTTATTACATGTGGTATCAGAGCATGGTTCAAATACTAGGCCTCAATGTAGCCCAACTAGTTTCTGTAGAACAGTAAAAATAATATACTAATCTGTATTTTGTTTTATGTGAAAAGCAGAAAATTTCTTTTTTTTTTCTGAATCTAACAGGCAGGTATGGAGAAGTTAGGAGAATATGCTGAGGAGGAGTCTCCAAACACTGAGACAAGACAAATGTCCAAATAACCTGTGTTAGAAGAGGTATCTGCTCACTCTTTAGAGATGATGCAGACTATAAAGGATTTAAAGGCTGAAATGGAATCAGTCAAGAAGGATAACGAGAGGATATTAAAGACTCAGGAGGAGTTAAACCAAATTTTGATGGAAAAATTTCAGACAGAAGGGAGGAGCAAAAGATCCGAATCTGAGGAAGCTAGCCATCAGAAAGGATCTAAAAAGATGAAACTAACTAAAGCAGAAAGCAGTTCATCATCTGAAGGGTTCAGGGAACAACCAAGATATCACACTACTAGTGACAGTAGTGAAGCTGAGCTGTATAATAGAAAGAAAAAGTACAGGCCATATGAAGAGATTTCCGGGGAGTTCAAAAAAATAAAGCCCCCAACTTTCAACGGAGAGACTGAAAAAGGGGAAGAGGCAGAGTCCTGGTTATCCGAGATGAGGAAATATTTTCAGATATACAACTATTCAAATCAGTTGAAGGCAAGAATGGCAATCTATAATCTCTCTGGAAAAGCAGACATATGGTGGCAAGATATGAAGAGAGTTAAGGGTATCAAGGAAAAAGAGGTTAATTGGAGTACCTTTAAAAGGTACTCCAAGAAGAAATTTATGTCCGAACAATACTATGAAGAGAGAGCTAAAGAATTTTACGAGTTAAAGTTAGGATCCATGACTATGAAGGACTTAAACAGTAAATTCTTAAGTTCATTGAGGTATGTACCTTATTTAGTTGATGAGAAACATAAAGTACAGCGATTTCTCAGCTGTCTGCCATATCATATCAAGGACAGAATCAAGTATGATAACCCAAAGACTCAGGAAGAAGCCATGAGGAAGGAAAATTTATGTTTTGAGCAGAACAAGAAGAAAGAAGGTATAGCCAACTGAAAGGTTAAAAAGAACAGTAATCAGTCTGAGTTTAAAAAGAAAGAATTTTCACCCCAGAATAATTTTAAGAATAATAAGAACAAAATTATTCCAACAGCAAGAATTTCCAGGGGAATAAAAATGGTGTTTCACATAATTCCAATAATTCCAATAATTTCAAGGGCAAGGAAGTTCCAAACAATCATGGAAATTTTACTAAAACTTTTGAACGAAAGGAGCCTGTTAAGTGCTGGGAGTGCAATGACCCGCACTATGCCTCGGTCTGCCCAAATCGGAAAAAGCCAAACAACAATATTCATACTGTGCAGGATGAAATGACTGTTGGAGAATATGCAAGGACTATGCCCAGAATCAATGCAGCGTTGGAGAAACGCCAAGCTGATTATCAGACTTCCATGGTGGAAGTAGAAGGTATGGTTAACCAAACCCCTGTAACCATTTTAATAGATCCAGGAGCTAGTCTTAGTTACATTTCACGTGAGATAGTAGAAAAGTGTAAATTGACTATTGAAAATTTTGATAGCTCCTCGTTAGTTCAATTAGCCACCGGGGCAAAAAGGAAAGTAACATGTTATGTTAAAGAATGTGCTTTACTTATGAATGATTTTAAAACTACTGTTAAGCTAAATGTTCTGTCACTTGGCTCGTATGATTTACTAATTGGTATGGATTGGTTAGAGCAGCATAAGGCAGTTTTAAACTATTTTGATAAAACCTTTACGTGTGTAAATAATAATGAACAATCAGTAATAGTTAGGGGTATTCCTAGGAAAACTGTAATTAGGCAGATTTCTATCTTACAACTTAAAAGAGTAGTTAGAAAAGGATGCAAGGCCTATGCTGTAACTATTATAGATGAGGAAAATAAATCTGAAAAGGATAAGTTAAAAATAGAGGATATTCCTATTTTAAACGAATTTACTGATGTTTTTCTGAAGGAAATTCCAGGATTACCTCCCTGGAGAGAACTGGATTTCACTATTGAGCTGGTACCAGGTGATGTACCTAGCTCAAAAGCTCTATATTGTATGAATATTTTAGAACGCAATGAATTAAAATCACAGTTAAAAGAGTTAATAGATAAGAAGTACATCCGACCCAGTGTGTCCCCTTGGGGAGCACCAGTCATCTTTGTCAAAAAGAAGGACAGAACTATGCGACTATGCATAGATTACCGTCAACTAAAAAAGATGACCATTAAAAACAGATATTCGTTGCCCTGCATAGATGATCTGTTTGATCAGCTACGTGGAGCTACGGTGTTCTCAAAGATAGACCTGAGATCAGGATATCATTAGGTAAGGATTAAAGATTAGGACATTTTCAAGACAGCCTTCAGGACGAGGTATGGATATTACGGATTTGTCGTAATGCCATTTGGGCTTACCAATGCCCCAGCTGTCTTTATGTGCCTAATGAATAATATAATACATAAATACTTAGATAAATTTGTTGTCGTGTTTATCGATGACATCTTAGTCTATTCTAAAAATGAAGCGGAACATAAGGAACACTTACGAATAGTTTTACAAGAACTGCGAGAGCAATAGCTCTTTGCGAAGTTCAGCAAGTGTGATTTATTTAAGGATGAAATCCAGTACTTAGGTCACATAGTGACTAAGGAAGGGATTTCAGTGGATCCTGAAAATTCGATTGCCCAGCTCCAAAAGACGTAACAGATGTTAGGTCATTTATGGGAATTACCGGTTATTGCTGGAGATTCATTGAAAGTTTTTCAAAAATAGCTAATCCAATCACTTCCTTGCAAAAGAAAGGAAAGAAATTCGATTGGAGTTTAAACTGTGAAGAAGGTTTTAAGAAACTAAAAATCTTATTAACAATTGCGCCTATTCTAAGAATAGCAGATCCTAATAAGGATTTTGTGGTATGCGCCGATGCTTGTAATGATGGTTTAGGCAGTGTGCTGACTCAAGACAGGCATGTCATTGCCTCGGAGTCCAGGAAGTTAAAGATCCACAAAAACAATTACGCGACTTATGATTTGGAACTTTCTGCTGGTATACATGCCTTAAAAATGTGACGACACCACTTAATAGGCAGAAAGTTTATTTTAATGACTGATAATAAGGGTCTGAAATATCTGTTAGATCAACCCAACTTAAATGCGAGACAAGCAAGGTGGTTATCCTTCTTGAGTGAATATGAATTTGAAATTCAACACATAAAAGGAAAAGAAAATAAGGTGGCTGATGCTTTAAGTAGAAATGCAAAGCTGAATTTTACAGCAGCAGTCAGCACTTGTGCTTTTGATTTAAATGAAGAGTTGATTGAAGGGATAAAACATGATGAAATTTATAAAAAGTTACAAGTTACAGCTAAAGAAGAACCTACAGAAAGTTTAATAAAAGGTTATAGTCTAAATAAAGATGGATTTTTATTGTTTAAGGACAAACTGTATGTGCCTAATGTGCCTAAGGTTAAATTATTGATTCTGGATGAAGTTCATAAAACCCCTTACTTAGGACATCCAGGCTACCAAAAGACTGTCACCATGTTAAGAAAAGAATATTTCTGGCCTAATATGAAATCTGAACTAGCTGAGTACATAGCTAGATGTTTGGACTGTCAACAAGTGAAAACCGAACACCAACATCTAGCAGGTTTACTGCAACCCTTGCCTATTCCTAGTTGGAAATGGGAAATCATTAGTTTGGATTTCATTACAGGATTGCCCAGAAATCAGAATCAAAATGATTCAATTATGGTGGTGGTTAACAAGTTAAGTAAAGCAGCACATTTCATTCCTGTCAAGACTACTTACAAGGCTGCTAATATAGCTGATATATTTTTAAAGCAGATTTTTAGATTACATGGAGTATCTAAGGTTATTATTTCAGACAGGGATCCTAAATTCACAGGAAAATTTTTGGAAGTCCTTGTTTAAGGGATTAAACACAACACTGAATTTCAGCACCTCTTTCCATCCTCAAACAGATGGACAGACTGAAAGAGTGAATCAGGTGCTGGAAGATCTGTTAAGAATGTATGTTAAGGATCAGCCAGGTAAGTGGGAGGATTACTTGCATTTAGCAGAATTTGCATACAATAATAACTATCAGTCATCAGCTAAGTTCATCCCATTTGAAATTCTGTATGGGCGTAAATGCAACACTCCTATCTCTTGGAATAATCTAGTAGATAGATTGATGTTAGGACCTGAATTATTGAAGGAAATGGAACATATTGTAAAACAAGTGTAGGAAAATTTGAAGGTAGCACAGGATCGAAAAAAGAGCCAAGCAGATTTAAAAAGAACTCCCAAGGAGTTCCAGGTGGGTGAGCACATGTTTATAAAGGCAATACCAAAGAAAATCTCCCTAAGACTGGGGAGTTGTGCAAAACTAGCACCACGTTACTGTGGTCCGTTTGAAATTTTATCGAGAATTGGTCAAGTTGCATATCAGCTTGCGTTACCACCTAACTTGAAAGTGCATAATGTTTTCCATATTTCTGTTCTGAAAAAGTATGTTCATGATGCTACTCATGTAATTGATTGGAATGTTGTACAGGTGGAACCAGAAGGAGAAGTTCTGGTGGAACCAGACTGTATCCTTGGGAGGAGGGAAATTACTCTGCGGAACTGCACAATTGGACAGTTAAAGGTGCAATGGAAGCACCTTAGTCCTGAAGAAGCTACCTGGGAACTGGAAAGTAATATGCGGGAAGCATACCCGAATCTGTTACAGGAGGTTGCAGAGGATGAAGAATAAGTAACATCGAGGACGATGTTACATTTTAAGGGGGTGTGTATGTCACATACCCCAATTTTGTAAAATAATGTTAACTGTTTTTATTATATTCCTGAGACATTATGTTAAATTAATGCTAAGTAGGAACTGATGACTCAGCAGAGTCAACAGAATTGGAATGTAATTCAAAATATTTTATTATTAATAAATAAATTGTGGAGACAACAACATGAGAGAGCTGTTAAAAAGAGGTTACTGGTCAAACTGGTGGATGGAACTAGGTGGAGGGAAAAAGACAAGTGGCAGCATCCTCAAACACTTCCTAAGTTGCAGGTGGCAACATCCCTATATTTGTGGTCATGATCCCCCAAGAAAGTGGGATCAGAGCAGGTGGCTCATTAAATGACAACTAACCCAAAAAAGACCTAGGCAATCTTTTAAAAGTACTCAATGAAGAGAGCTGAGGCTGCTTAGATATTTCCCAGAGAGAATTCATTCAGGTGAATGATATTCAGGAAATTCGTTGAGGAAAGAGGGAAAAAAAGTAAGGAAGTTGTTATGAGTGGAATGCTACAGTAACTTGTTTATTACAGCTTGTTAGCTGGGTGAAATTATTGATAAGTTTTAGATTATTACTGAGTTTGAGGACTGGTAACTGACGATTGCTGCACCTAGTTCCAGCCAGGGAGACCAGAGCAAGCTTGGGGGTCCGGAGGAGTCGTTTTTTGAGCGCTCTCCAGGAATTGGTAGGGAGGAACAGCCTCCCATTGCTGTTGTTGTCCAAAGCTTAAACAGGTTCTGTCACCTAACTGTCTTTGTTTTTAGTAACTGTGAATGGTTGGATGATATGTTAGTAAATACTAAATGGTTTATTTATGAGAGTGTTCTAGTTTACCAGTAATAGAATCGGTTGATGAAAACTAAAGACCACTGTGTTTTTCCACATCTGGGTTTTACCAGACCGTACTCCAACACAGGGGTAAAAATTAGGGTAAAAATTATAAACAGATAGTATGATGAGATAGTAGAATAGTAGATTGTTTCTTTACTTAACATCAGAAGACATTATTTGTTTTACTGATAACTGTTTATGCATATAGATAACAACTGTTTCCTCGAACAGTATGTCATTCTCAGTAATCCTATTATTTTAGAAGAATGTAATAGTTGTGCTAAGAAAAATACATATTAAGTGTATCTACTGTTTTAAACTTTATAATTATTTTTCTTTCAAGTTTGAAAGAATCTAACTTCTTTATGCTGAAAAGACAATAATGATAGTAGAAGTAATTAAATATTGTTTAGATTCATTAGTTAAAACCTAGTTGTGTTAGTCTGTAATTATGGTTAAGGATGTAGTTATTTAATTACTAAATTCTCTTTTATATCAACTGAGCTTAAATAGATAACAGAACTGTTACCTTATTTCATAGATGGTAAATGAATATAAGTATATGAGATAAAACTTTAGTAGTAGTATATGAGTATTATATATATAAACACAGGAATCATAACTAAACAAATGAACTAATTAAGTAACAGTATGTTATAAATTAAATTAAATAGTAATCATGGAAACATTGGTACTCATAAAAGAGATAGTATCGTTATTATATTAATAACAACAAACTTATATTACATACAATATAGGAGTATTACTAATGTAACACTTAAGGTAATATTTTATTATTATAATTGCAAACTTAACTATTTATACTCTATGTATAAATAAATAAGGACTATGAATACGAATATCTATTGGTTTTATACTTTGTAGAAATGTTAAATCCTGTTTTCTTGACAGAAAAATAGCTGCCATCTTTACTAGTAGAATTCAATTCTCTATCAGTAAAATCTTAAAAGAAAACATATTTAAAGCGTTACCTGTAGAAGACTGGTAAATTTGTCTAGCAGGTATATAATTTTACTACTTAAATTTTGTACAGGGAATCGTTATTGAATACTTTAGAGATTTGTTAGCAGCGACCCGAACATATTACCTGTATATCTGTAAGAGAAAGAAAACTGCTGCATTAGCTCGGAGGCTAAGTAAGCCCAGTCTGTCATGACAATCCCCCTTGAAGTCGCAAACAGAAAACAAATTAGTAATTGAAAGGAAACTATTCTTTAAGGATAAGTATAATCAAAAGATCATTCAGTTATAATTCTAATAACATAAAACTAATCAATTCAGTTAATGACTGCATTTAATAAGAATATATGCTATTTTACAAAATTTAAATTTTTCAGAAAATTGGGGTTATTACAATGAGAGACTTCATTACCGTTGATAGTCCAATCAGGTTGGAAAAGGTTAAACCTATACCGACTCGATGGTCATTCAAATACTTTTACGAGCATGAACGAAACCAAGTTTTCTCGGCAATATTTTCTTTATGAGAAGGTTGGAAAAGAGCTTAATGATAACCCATGGTGAGCTTTTTCGTAAAGTGCGGCCCCTCTGCCCGAGAAAGCATAAAAGTATGAAGAGGGGAACGGTCTTGGGTTGAATATTCCAAGGTGGTCCTTTTCATTTGATGGTCTACATAGTGCACAAAAGGAGGTAAACGAGACGATATAAACGCCCTTTCCTATACTTTAGCAAGCGGGAAAGGAAGTAGCTACGCTCGGCTATCTTTTCATTGTTTTTAGGAGTCAAAAAAGAGCTTAAAAAAAACTCTAGTATGGTCAACCGATTGCAGTGGCACAAGCGGTGCCCCATGTCGGGACGGTGGACAATGGTCCAAAGGTCATCCATGTAGTATGGACGAAGCAGAAGGCTCATAAACATACCAATACATGTGCAGGATAGATCGCAATAGAGGCTCGCGAGTTGGTGCGGAAGAGGCATGCAAACTGGGGTGGCTCTCAAACAGAGGTCAAGAGAGCTGTGTGTGAGTTGCGGTGGATGAAATTGACTACATGCGATGTGAGTGCAAGTTCGGGGGCACTTATATGCCAAATACATGTAAGAACCATAAATCATTTTGTGGACAATGGTCCAGAGATCCGTGTAAGGTGCGGTGGATGAAATAGACAACTATGTGTTAAAATACAAAACAAAACTAAAAATGGTGACCCTAAATGGGCGGTGGCTTGAAAACCCGCATGAGTAGCAGGAGGCAATAGTGATTCAAGTACAGGTCCTTAGACACTTGCATCGCCATGTTGTGGCTCATAAATCGAGGTGACTTGTAGGAAATGCTCCCGAAAGTTATTTGTTAAACATGAGATGATGGTCTCATACAAAGATAGAGGGTGGAATTCTGAAACCAGTGGCATGAACAATGTCTCAAACGGACTCCATATGGTGTTGTTATGCCGATCAAAAGAAATTAGGTCAAATGGGGCCTATATAAGGGTGGGGTCCACTTGGTGAGGTGTCATTGTCACTGTTCATTGTGGAGTTGGAGTGGTGGGCCCTAAATCTTCATTTGTTGATTTCTCTTGTTTCGACCTACAGTTTCAAGTTCTGTGACTTGCAGGTAAGAGCTCTCACTGAATCTCTTCTTTTTGGTGGTTTACATTCTGCATTTGGTCACCCGGAGGTCCTCCATGAGCAGTTTGGGGTTCATGGAGCCAAGTCACACTTTTCGAAGGAAAAGGAGTGACCTAGTCCGTCATTTTTCCAAACAGGTGTGACTTGGCCTCTGGGGGATGTTTTTTGATGAGTGCAGTGGCTTACATTTGATTTTTTGCTTGTGTAGGATGGCTGAGATCAAGTGGCGAGAGAGAGACTGCAAAGACCTGCGGGAGGCATCATTACGAGACGGGAATGTGAGAGATACAGTGGCCCGTTACGGATTGCTTAAGTTCATGAGGATACCCCTCATGAAGAGCTTGGGTTTGCTACTGCAAACACTGGTGATTTTTTGGGATGTTGATGAGGAGGTGTTCCTCTTTCAGGGCCAGCGCATTGAGATCATGCTATCGGATGTATACTTTCTGACTGGGCTCCCTATGTTGGGAGTTGTGGGTGACTTGGCACTAGTGTTGTCTCGGGGGGAGACATTGGAGGAGCTATGTGACAGGCACTGTTATGCTACGGCGTATGTGCATGGCTCCTATATTCTGATGTGTGACATTGAGGATTTGTTGACACGGGCGGTGGTGACATTACTATTGTGTGTCTTGGGTTCCACGCGGAGCCACAAGATCTCTGGAGGGTAGCTTCCGCTAGTAGAGCGTGCTATAGGAGGCACGTACTATGGATGGGGCCAGATGTATATTCAGGTTGTTCAGTGGAAGCTAAACAAGTCGAAGTCATCTGGAGCAGGATTTTGTTTTGGCTTATTTCTGTGTGCTTTCTTTTTTGAGAAAGTACCTACACTGCGTCTGCACTGGGTTGTGCAGGATAGTGGTCCACGGGAGCCACAGATGTACCGGTGGTGCCAAATGATGATCCGAGACGGTGGCAACAGAGTGGGTTACTTCTTTATTGAGGAGCTGTTAGAGCAGTGGCGACAGCTTTCGATGGTGATCGAGGAGTACCCGTACACGGGTATGAACTATCATGGGGACCCCGAGATGCCCCGACCTCCCAGCTAGGCATGGGGACCAACTGGTATGTATGTGTGATGTTTTTATGCTCATCTTTATACATAGTGTAGTTTGAGCTGGTTGATAGTTGTATGTTGATATGTGTGGACTGATGGTGTCCTTATTTGTGTATGCAGTTATTGGTCCTCGCCCGCTGCCTGGGCATCGGAGGCAGGTGGTTACCATAGCTCCTGCGGCGGTTCCTGCTTGGAACCCTTGCAGGCGACGACGGGAGATGGATGGACTATCTCCGCATCTAGAGCGGCTTGCTACTGGGATCTTTGATGATGGGTGGCAGCATCTGAGCAACGATATGATCACTTCTATTCATAGTTTTCCTCTCGAGTGGACTGCTGTGATGAGCTGGATGGCTATGGCCTGTGAACATGTTCGTCGGGTGGTGAGAGGTGATCTTCTTGTGGAGGATGAGTCTTTTGACCTGCAACTACGATCCCCCAGGCAATTATATCGGTGAAAAGCCCTACTAATGTAATCTCTTATTCCAGGTTGAACTCGTATGGTTCCAAGTCTCATTTTTAATGAGTTGAAAGTAATGATATCCATGATAAATTCAATCTTTTTGTTAGTACAACATTGAGTTTTTGTCCCTTTTAAAAAGAAAGAAGATATTTAATTAAATGCCATTTTATTTATTTAAAGAAATAAAAATAAAATAACATTTAAAAATAGAATATTAATTTTATTTTATTCTTAAAGATGATGATAGTGGTGGTGATTAACATCTACTATAAGACTAATTTTGGTCCATCAAATTTATAAAAAAAAATTAAAAAACTAGAATTTAATATAGGTGTAACTAAGGAACTGTACCAAAAATAACTTTCATCCTCCACTCTTTTAATCTTAAAAAATTAACAAATACCCAAAAAATAACATATTATTTGTTATTTTATTTTCATTATTACATTCAAAACAAAATATTAATATATATTATTACACTCTAAATAAAACACATCTACAACAAAATAAATTTATAACAATATTAATAAAAATTAAACAACCAAATAAAAAATAAATAAACTATAACAACATTTTTTTATAAAACTTTTATATTAATTCTAAAAATATATATAATAAATAAACCAATATAAATCTATTTTCTTCATCTATCAAATAAATTAATCTATCAAATAAATTAATTTATGTAAATATAAACTAAATCGATATTAATCATTGTAAGACATTATACCTCACTCCTTACCCTGATATAGTATGAATAATTAAATATTTATAAATAACAAATGAAATATATATATATATATAATCATTTTAACAAGTTAAATTATACCTCACTCCTTAACCTGATATAATATAAATAGTTAAATATTTGTAAATAACAAATAACAAATGAACTACCTATATATATAATCATTTTAATAAGTTACATTATACCTCATTCCTTACCCTGATATAATATGAATAGTTAAATATTTATAAAATACAACTGAACTATGTTCAGTCTTTCGAAACTATCGTGCATCATTCGTTACCGGCTTTGGATAACGAATAGACCTGCTTGCAAAATCTCAACTCGTACAGATTTCAAGTAACTTGGGCATATTGGGAACTCCGAGCTACAAATATAAGCCACCAACAAATCTCAACATCCAGTGTATAAAAAACTATCCAATGAATACAAAACGTAGAGACTATACTGCATGCATTATGCTTTTTCCCTGCATGTAAGATCTGGTATTTAGAAATTTCTTATAAGATTTATCATCCATCCAGTCTATGAAGTTACTCACAGAAAATATATAACTTCAAAAGGATAACAAAGTAAACCAAAACATGAAGAGAAAATAACAAAATCGATCACATTAGTAAACAGTAATGTGTTACAATGAGTTGGCTTAATATGGTTTTTCACCAACATAATTGCCAGGGGGATCGTAGTTGCAGGTCATGAAGGTATCTCCGTTGTTACAAATCACCCTCGCGCAGCCCACTCTGCGAGAGTTCCTCCACACAACTTGAGTGTAGTGCTCGCATTTCTCGAACTGATCTCAAGAACGAGTGTTGGAGTTGAAGAAAGGAAGCTCACTGTCAACCCAGCCTGTGACTGCATCTTTTGGCTGCCACCCACTTCCACCTCCCCAGAATATATTTTCACCGTACGGTCCTTTCGATTGCTGCAAAGCGCAGTCACCTCGTCTCTGATTTGCATAAGCCCCGGCATAGCTTGCAACTTTTTCATCCCACACAAGCTGAGGGACCCCAACCTTGGCCCTTGCCTTGTTCTGGGGCACCACAAATTCAGATATTAATGCCCCACCTCCTCTGGCAGCAGCAGTATTTCCACCATCATCAGATTGACCTGGTGAAATCAGACATAACATTAACAGAGTAACCAACAAAAGGATCAGTAGCCTCTGCATCTTCATGATATTCAAAATCCTTTCTTCCTTCACCTCTTTGAAAATGTTATCACAGTTACTGGAAAATCTTATCACAGTTATTGGAAAATCTTGATGCAACAAGTCCTCACGGGCCATGGATTTATACCATGTGATTTGAAGAAGATCTGTCCCTGCCTATGTTATTGCAAGTGTGAACGCTGAGGTAGTGTGAATGTGAAGTGGTCAATGTTATTGCAAGTGTGAACGCTGAGGTAGTGGGGTAGTGGAACTATAGCAAAATTGAATCTGAAGTGGTTAACGTTATTGCAAGTGTGAACGCTGAGGGAGTGGGGTAGTGGAACTATGAGGGAGTGGGGTAGTGGAACTAGAGTAAAATTGAATGTGAAGTGGTCAAACACTCTTTGTTATAATTAAAGAACTTTAACTACCACATCCATATAGTTTGTGGTTTGAATGTGAAGTGGTTAAACGCTCTTTGTTATAATTAAAGAACTTTAACTACCACATCTATATAGTTTGTGGTTTGATATAAAGATTAAATAGAAGATAGTTTGGAAATATTTTTTTATTTCTGGTAATAGAGTTATCTATGTCCACATTTTTCCTATTACAATTTATCAATTATATTTTTTTATCTCACATTAGCTCTAGCTAACAACTATTTTTATATTACCTTTTTTTATAATTGTTTATTTTGAATTTTGAACCACTTCTATAAAATCAATCTCTACTTTACACTTGTTTCATCCTACTTCGTAGATAAAAAAATATAGATTATAATCCACCCCAAATCTCAAATAAAAATGTAGCAACTATTTTTAATCAATACATTTATTTCAAACTTTTAAATATGTTCTACAACTATTGAATATGTTTAAAAAAAACATTATATATATTTATAAATAATAATAAATCTGTTATAAATAATAAATAGATTTAACAATAATTTAAAAATTATAATTAATAGATTTACTTCCTATGAGTATGTTTAACTACGACTACTCAATATTTTTTTATATATTATATTGATACTTAACTACTTCTCAATATTCTCAATATTTTATATGTTAAAAAATTATATTATAATAAATAATTTTAAAAGTAGTAAAAACTAACTATGAAAATATAATGTATTATCTATAAATAATTTATAAAATAGTCAGGTAGGTGGAGGCTCAGTAGTTTTTAGGAAAAATTGTGACCTTATTAGATTACATTCAAAAAATTTTTGAATTGCTTATGTAATTATTTTATAATTTTCTTTTAGGATACATTTTTATTTTAATGATATTAATTTTTTATAAGTTAATAGAAATGGTTTATTTTTTATTATGTAATTATTTTATAATTTTTTAGATGAATTATTATTTTAATGAATATATGTATTCTTATAAGTTAATAAAAATGAAGATGAATTTTAAATGAGGTTTTTTATTTTGTTTTTTATTATATTGAAAAATTAATGGATTTATAATTATTTTCAATACTAAATTAGGTGTTTACCTTTTGTGAATCATTGTCTAGTTCTTACAGTTTTAGCTAAAACTTATAATGAAGCTTGACTTTGGGATATTTGTATGAAGTACTTTCCTCTAAGTTGTTATTGACACACACACAATCAATATAAGTGATTTGTTTGGTTTTGATCATCATAATATTTGTTTTGTTAGTATTTACCACCATACCAAACTTAGAATAAAAATCCATAGTTGTTGTTGAGATTGAGATTAGAGAAGCACCTAGCCACAATAACAATATCATCAACATAAAGAAGAAGGTAGATGACTATTTCGGCTAAAGTAGTGCTATCAAAGATTCTTTTTTTCAACATGCCTCTACCTTTCAATGTAAATGGGAAAAAGGGTGGGGGACAAAGGACATCATTTCTTAACTCCTATATTACAAATTCTTCCGACCAAACATTAATGTTCATGAACTTAGCAATAACCATTTCATACACCCTTATCACAACAACACTCAACTCAAATCAAACCTTTAACTTTTCTAATATATTCCAAAGGTTAATTCTAGGAAAAATGTTATTATTAGCACATTGTGACATCCTAAAGTCCCCCACTAGACATACTGTGTATATAACTATGTTTTGGTTAAAGTCATAGGTTTGAATGTATGAATGATGCAGGTCATCATAAACTGTGATACTTTATATAAGCAGGTGGAATTTTGTTTTAATACTTCTAGCAACTTGATATGAGACAATTAGTGTTCAAAGGGGACCAAGCTTACTAGGAGTTTAGGACATGTGAGAGTAATTAAAGTTTAAAAAGGGAAAAGAAAAATAAGATATTTAATAATTAAGAATTTACATAATTGTGAAGAAATAAAAGAAAAACCCTAACTGCTTCCTAATCCAAAACGGTCTTTTTATTTATGGATTTACTACTCATTGGGTTGCTGAGCTATTATCATTATTCTGATGGAGAAATAGTTCTATCATTATCTCCTTTTAATTTATTCTTTGATCTTAACTTTCTGAACCTGAAAACAGAGAGAAATCCCTCCTTTAAAATATCCTAAGGAGATAAGAATGGATGGTAGATGGAGGAGGTTGCAGAGGTAGAGCTACCTTTATGCCTCAAAAGGTATGGATTGGATTTCTACCTAAGTACTCAGAGTCAATTATTCCAGCTGTGTAGCTCAGAAAGAGAAAACTCATGAAAGAGGAATCTTTTGCAAACAAGGAAATCCAAAATGTTGAGTAAAGGGAACCTAATGGAAGCATGTACTTAAGGGCAAGAAATTCATATCAAACAACCCTAAGTCTAGATTACTAGTAAACTTGGTTCAACTTGGGGGTGATATCTGTGAAGGTTGAAAAATTTAGAACAATTGCAGATATCTATGGTAGGGTGGAACTGGATAGTCCCATATCAAGTTGCCTAGAGGTTTTTTAGATAAGTTATCTAAGTTAATGTTATTACTCTTTTGCTTATAATATTATTTTAATTTATTTTTAATGTCTTTCTCTAATTTCCAGATTAAGTTATTTAGCTTGAAGGAAAGTAAATATTATATCCATTTCTGGTTATTTTGTTTGTTAATATGTAGCTTGCCTAATAATGCTGGAAATGGCTCTCAATTCCTCACGTTAAAATATTTCTATGGTTTGATAGTTCTATTCCATTCAATTACAGTGGCCCGAGTTTTGTAGTACAATTTAGTACTTTTCAAAGAGAAATATTTACTTCATCTATTTCATAGTTAGGGTTTGATATTTATACTCCAATAAATTTTTATTCTCTGAAGAGTTTCTGAATATTTTAGTGCATTTATGAAAATAAACTAGTTAGGGTTTAGATTTTATTTATATTTAGTATGTATGAAAAATTGTATCATTTCTTAAGAATCTAGTAATAGAAGTCCTTTCATACATAAGTAAGATTTTATGTTTTGCTTTTATAAACATAAACACAAAACCTTAAATGAAGATGCAAAACTAGTACATATGGCACAAAACTTCCACAAAATATTATGACAAATAAGTTAAAATCGAAATTTGTGTAGATAAACAGATAAAATATTTGAAAAGAAAATGTTATGGCCCCCGATACTTGTCACTATAAAGACGAAAGTTTACATTTCGTCGCTAGAGAGACAAGCTTCGAGGAAATACAATGAAGCATTACATTGCGTCACTATAGCGACAAATCCATGTGGAAATAGAGATGAACACAAAGTTCACCGCTATAGTGACGGTAAACTTATTACGTGCAACATTAACTGTCATCACAGTGATGGTCATTAACTATTTCTTATTGTTGAAATTTGATCATTGTGCATTTTCAGTGGAACCACCGCGATCATTGATCTATAAATACATGTTCTTAAGACATATTTCAACAAGTTATTTGCTATGGTACTTACAACCATTTTTCTGTTGATTGTTTGATCTATGATTTGAAGAGTCTTGCACTGGTTTAACACATTGAATTTTTGATCTCCTTTGGTTTCCAGATCAGTATTTTTAATTTTTTTTCTCCTTTAACATGTAGGGTCATACATAAATTCATGAGTCAACTATTCATTTTCTCCTCAGTATTACTAATGTCTATATATATTTGTCGCTTAGAATTTGATAGACACTAATTATATTTTTCAATATTACTAATGTCTATAAAGACCATGGAGGGACATTTACTAATTATATTTTTCACTTTCCATGTCAAGTCCTTTTCCTATCTCCTTTAATATATATATATATATATATATATATATATATGGTATTCAATTTACTTATATATTGATTGAGTTTTTGTTGTTCTTATAAGTTATTAGAATATCAAATAAATATAATTGGGAAGAAAATAATAAGAGGTATGCTGAGATTAAGGCAACATTGGAGTCGAAAGGTGATGGAAAGTCTTATTTCCCTTGCAATGATTGCAGGGTTTCGCAAACAAGAAGAATTTTAAGAACAACAGCTAAAAAACATTGTAAGGAGAGGGGGCATGCTCAAGGGGGGTACATGAATATCGTCCCTTGGTAAGACGTTATTCATTACATAATGTACTTCTTGTAATAGTAATGATAATGTATTCACAAAATGTTTTATCATTTTAAATATATGGGTGTGTGCAAGAAGTTGAGGGTCTCTTTTGGTGCGTTAGATGCAATACAAAACTGAAAAAAAAGGCATCCATCAACTTGGACTCATACTTTGAGACACTTACACAATGAATTTTGCGATCAGTAAAAAACAAGAAATGTAGGAAATTGAATGCCCTTTCCAAATATATATTTTTTTTCTATTGAAAATGTTGTTAACTATCTAAAGTTAGATAAATTTTAACGGGCACATTTTATTTTTTGGACAAATTATAAGGTATATGTTTTTGTGGGTGCAGCGTCTGAGTGTCTAAATGATGGAATAAACTTACGAAAACCGGTATACATATAGAGAACATATAGGAATAGTGCACGACTATTTTTCCAATAATAAAAATAAATTTTTTTATTTTTTTTTTAATTATCTAAGAGATCAAACCTCGAAAATGGTACGTCAATTGTGGGTGTAGCATTTGAATGTCTTAATGCAATTATTTGGAAATGGGTTTTTTATAGCATGTAGAGGTTGGTGTTCTTTAGTGCACCATACAATTTTTTTTTAAATGGTTGAGAAACGAAAGAGATATGGACGAAACACTACCAGTGTGTTTTTTGAGTTGAGTGATGACAGAAGATAAATAAGAAAAAAATAGAAAAAATTATGTATTCTTGTTAAAATTTACATATTTAGAATATGCAAAAAAAACCTTATCTGTTTCTAAAATCTCATAAAAAATGGAGGTGTGCAGCATAATCAGACGAACCGCTAAACACGAGCATATTGAAAATTTGGATATAATGTTGAATTTGCCATGGTTTATCATACTCCAAGGCACAAGCATGTTGAATCTGAAGCAAAGTACAAAGCAGACACATAGGCATAGGAATTCCATGAAAGCATGGGTGGAGGCTCGGCCTTATCCTTTGGAGGGAATAAATTTTTGAATTTAAAAACTACGCGAGCGCGATTTAGTTAAAGAAAAACGCATGCGTGTTGAAAATAAACAAAACACGTGCGCGTTATATACAAACACATCGCGTGCGCATTTTGTAAAAACAAAAATAGCATTCATCATCATCATCATAATGCTCATCTTCATCATCATGATCATCATGTTCATCTTCATCATCATGATCATCATCGTCATCATCATTATCCTCGTCACCATAATCATCATCATCATCACCATCACCATCATCATCTTCATCATCCTCATCATCATCATCACCATCAACATCATGAACATCATCATCAACATGATCATCATCATCACCATCAACATCATGAACATCATCATCACCATCGTCGTCATCATCATCAAAAACAACATCCTCATCATCCTCATCCTCATCCTCTTCCTCATCATCATCATTATCATCATCATTATCATCATCTTCATCATCATCATCATCCTCAACATCAACATCATAAACATCGTCATCACCATCGTCATCATCATCATCATGATCATCATCATCTTCATCATCATCATCATCCTCAACATCAACATCATAAACATCGTCATCACCATCGTCATCATCATCATCATGATCATCATCATCTTCATCATCATCATCATCATCACCATGATCATTGATCATCGATCATCATCATCAACATTTCCATGTTCATCATCATCATATTCATCATG
>LPNX010827456.1:567782-588013 GCA_001517045.1 Pseudotsuga menziesii | reverse complement strand
CATTCATCATCATCATCATCACCATCGACATCATGAACATCATCATCATCATCCTCATCATCATCACCATCAACATCATGAACATCACCGTCATTCATCAACATCATCATCATCATCACCATCAACATCATGAACATCATCATCATCATCCTCATCCCCATCATCATCATCACCTTCATAATCATCATCATCATTATCATCACCATCAACATCATGAACATCATCTTCATCATCCTCATCCCCATCATCATCATCACCTTCATCATCATCATCATCATCATCATCATCAACATGATCATCATCACCACCATCATCAACGTGAACATCCTCATCATCATCATTATCATCATCTTCATCATCACCATCGTCATCGTCATCATCATCATCACCATTCCCATCATCATCATCATCATCATCATCATCAACATGATCATCCTCATCCTCATCGTCATCATCATCCTCATCATCATCACCATCAACATCATCACCATCATCATCATCATTATCATCATCACCATAAACATCATCTTCATCATCTTCGTCTTCATCTTCATCATCATCATCATCCTCACCATCATCATCACCTTCACCATCATCATCATCATCATCACCATTAACATAGTGAACATCATCATCATCATCCTCATCATCATCACCATCAACATCATGAACATCACCGTCATTCATCATCATCATCATCACCATCGACATCATGAACATCATCATCATCATCCTCATCATCATCACCATCAACATCATGAACATCATCGTCATTCATCATCATCATCATCATCATCATCACCATCAACATCATGAACATGATCATCATCATCCTCATCCCCATCATCATCATCATCACCACCATCATCAACGTGAACATCCTCATCATCATCCTCACCACCATCATCATCATCATCTTCATCATCATCATCATCATCATCATCACCATCAACATCATGAACATGATCATCATCATCCTCATCCCCATCATCATCATCATCACCACCATCATCAACGTGAACATCCTCATCATCATCCTCACCACCATCATCATCATCATCTTCATCATCATCATCATCATCATCATCACCATCGTTATCATCATCACCGTCAACATCATGAACATCATCATCATTCATGTGTAAGTAAACACAAAGTATAATATCTAAGTAAACATCATCATCCTTCAACAATATCATCATTCATGTGTAAGTAAACATCATCATCCTTCAACAATATAATATCTATTATGTGATAATTCCCTTTAGACAATGGCATTTTGTAGGGAAAAGCATGCAACATATTTAAGAAATTAGTAATTAAGGAAATAGGAAAGCCTTAGCCATGCACCCACCTCATTAATTATACTTAACAGTATCGCGTGCACGATTTGCCCACACAAATCGCGTGCGCGATTTTCCTTTATATACCCCGTGCGTGTTTGTGGACTGTTAAAAAAAACACAGAATTGTCTTTGTCTGAGAGCAACTCCGATTAGCGTGCATTTTTTTTTCAACAGCACGAGTTTGTCCATAATACTCACAATCTACACATTCTATAGCATTCTTTTTGTTATGTAGGTGCAGCATTGAAGACATATTTCATGGTTGAGGAGCACACATGATAAGATATCAAGCTTCAATGTCATTTTATGGTGATGGTGGATATCACTTTCATTTGCTTATTATTCAAGAGAAGCAAAGGTAAATTTTCCCATTCATTATTGTTTTGATGGGAAACAATTGAGAAGGAAGATTGAAACACCTTGACAGATCAATAGTTATAAAGCAGGTTAAAGGTTTGGAAGCTTGTAATTGAGGAGCAACAAAAACAAACTATATTGACATTGATCATTGTGGTGATGGGGAATGTACATAACCGAGGAAGAAAATCAGCAAGGAAGAAGAGACCTCAAGAAGTCATTGAAGAAGAGAAAGAAAAGAAAAGAATAGACATGATGAATCGAAGGCTTTCTTTGGAAACTAATCCAAATCCAATTATAGAGGATACAGCGGTTCTAACTATTAATCTAGTACAAGAAAAAAGGAAGCATTCACTAGAGGGACCTTCAATTTCCACAATAGTTTTTGAACAAGCACCCCATGGAAGTATTCAAGAAGCAAAACGTAGGTGCTCATTAGGGGATGTTTCAAATCCCACATCAAGTCAAAGTGATAAGTTACCATCTCAAGACGAAGCTCATGAAGAGGCAGTGTACATGGAGCCTACCATTGAAGAGGCGTTGGACATGGAGCCTACTGTTGAAGAAGAAAATATTAACCGGACCATCGATGAGGACGTCGGACTTCCACCATCCAACTACCAGGAAGACAGTGAAGGACAACAAGTTGCTACTGAAATGCCAGAGCGTATTGTTGATGCACTGGAAGATAGAAATCCAACCCCCTTACCTCCATTAGAAAGCACACATCGAAGAACTCCAAAGCATATACAAGTTGATGAAGGACTCCTCAATTCCATGGAAGGTACGCTATCTAAACGTAGTATTGCTTATCAAACTCAATAGATACTAAATAAATATTTTGAGGAGAAATGTGATGGGGATAAATGTAGATTATTTTTATCATTGTTAAAATCTAGGAGCATGAATATTGTCAGGAAATCGTTAGGGATAAAGATGATAAAGCCTTCTGGACGAAGTTCTCATATAGTTAAAATCTTAGTAGATGCCTTTGGTAAAATTGGTAAGAACACACGGTCAAAGGACCGCAATGCGGCTCGTCGTGTGTTGTCACAAGCAATTGTAAATAAGAACACCAGGGTCCTTTGTTTACTCAAGCCTACATCTAAACTAGTTCATTTGAATGTAAAAACCCTCCGTAAGTATTCTATTAGAAGAGAACATCTCGACACAACCTCCCACATAGATTTTTGGGCCTTTATTAGTCGGTTGCCATGTCGTGACATGAAGCTAGTTGATGTAGTAAAGGGACTAGTGCAGTGTTTTTGGCATGATCACACAAGGCCTTCTTCAAACCGGAAGGATGTACTAAAACTGAGAAGGGGTTCAAAGGACCGTGAACCACATATTAAGCATCTTCTTGATATAACACAGACAGAACTATACGAGAAATTTAGGAATGAACATAGACAATTGAATTTGGGGCAAAGATCTTTTGAGAAATGTAAGCCCTGGTATGTTAGAATAAATACTCTTCGTACCACTTGTTGTTGTAGATACCATGTAGAATATGAATATTACTATGAAACATTTTTGTACATTCGTCGTGTGTTGCATACTAACCATGTGCAGGATTGCTCCTTGACAATACCACCGACTTCATCATGAGAATTCATTCATAGTATCATGTGCAATAGGCCTGAGGGGCAAACTTACTATGCAAAATCCTGTTTGGATGGAACTTGCTCCAATTGTGCTGGAATGGCATTATTGAGCCAATGTATGCACAAGACTGGAGACAATGAATTTGGGAATATGGTTACAAACATGAAAAGTTTCAAATATATCAGCTATGAAATAGTCCTAGGGAAAGAAAGCAAAAAAATACAATTGGTGACATCTCAGGTACATGCATTTATCTATAAAATTATGTTTGAACAGTTGCATTTCATTCCTTACGTACAAAAAAACCTGATATTCAGATCATTTTGTGTCAACAGGTACAAGTTAGTGTCTTCGTCAAGGAATTTATTGAAAAGACACGTCAATATGTTCAGCATGTCCACTTGGCACGATGGCAGGATGAGAAGCTTAGAATATGCAGAGATACATTTCCTCGTGGTACTATACTTTTAGTTGTTGATTTTGCCGAGAACTACACTCTGCAACCTCAAAATGAGATTCAAAGTCAGTATTATCACTCTGAGTAGGTTTCCTTGATGGTGCATATCACATACAGGCATGGCCCAAACAGTAGTGAAGAGTAAAGAGAAATTCTAAAGGAATATCACTTCTACATAAGTGATGATAGGTGCCATGACTTCCACTATGTACGCCATTGCTTCATCATGTTCTATGATCATTTGAATGGTAGGGACATACAGATGGATCAACACTGGATTTGGTCTGATGGATGTGCTGGTCAGTTAAAAAATGCACGCATATTTCAATGGTCGAGTTCAATGCATAAAAACTACAAAGTTCCACATATGTGGAACTATTTTGAGACTGGGCATGGTAAAGGAGAGCATGATGGAGCCGGAGCATGTGTCAAAACAGCCCTGCGAAGAGAGGAATTGAAATTATCTACAATATCTACTATTCGAAATGCTCAATCTATAGTCAGGTGGTGCACGTCAGTAATGGGAGAGGAATCAGCTATGCGAGCAGAATCCACAAGAAAAAGACACGTGGAGAGATTTTTTTGGGAGGTGGTAGACATAGATCGTTCACATGCATGGGAATGCAAGACTGTTCCTGGGACTCGTGGCTTTCATTTGGTTCGAAGCTCTGATAACCCAGTATTTGAAATTTGGACCAGAAAACTCGCTTGTTTTTGCCCGCCTTGTTGTGATGGTGACTGGGATGTGTGTGAATCATTGGATTGGGTTGATGGATGGGATCGCATATCACTTCCACTTGATCAACGTGCGATTGTTGAGTTAACTCCGTTGGAAGAATACCAATCATCTATTTCTATAGATTTTGATCATGTATCAGACCTCGTACAACCTGGTATGATGCATTTCCTTAACATTTTTTTGTAAAATTTACGTAGTTTTGAAACTCACATTAATGGCCTTGTATCACACGAAAAATATTTGATCATATACCTACAATCATACTATGCAGGACACATATACGCAGTGGTTGCCTCAAAAGATAGTGAATGGGGTGGTGATTACTGGTTGGCACGTTGTATAGAGGAAAAGCAAACCCTCATTATGTCCATAACTGATGATGAAAACAACCACTTCCCCATCAGGTCTATGGTTGTTAAAGGTGAATATCTTACACATGACAACAATGCAAGAAAGAAGGGTGGATATGTTTACAGGGATTACAAACCAGGTGCAAGTGTGTATCACTTTACCAACTTAATTATTGGTACAAACCTCCAGGTACGGACAATGCCTAGTCGGAATTCATTGAAGGTACACTACTTCTTATCAGATACAGAGCACGAGAGACTAATGGAGACCATCATTATAAGAGATGATCCGGAGGGCTTGGTTGTATGATAATAGGTGGGATCTAGCATGATGAGCATCATCCTCATCATCACCATCTCCAACAACATCATGAACATCATCATAATCATCATCATCATCACCATCAACATCATGAACATCATCATCATCATCATCATCATCATCAACATCCTCATCCTCATCATCATCCTCCTCATCCTCATCCTCATCCTCATACACATCATCAACATCACGAACATCATCATCATCATGGTCATCATCATCCTCATCCTCATCATCATCATCACCTTCATCATCATCATCATCATCATCCTCACCTTCATCATCATCATCACCATCATCCTCATCATCACCATCAACATCATCATCATTATCATCTCCAACAACATCATCCCCATCATCATCCTCATCCTCATCCTCATCCTCATCCTTCATCCTCATCCTCATCATCACCATCATCATCACCATCAACATCATGAACATCATCATCATCCTCATCATCATCATCACCATCACCATCAACATCATCTTCATCACCTTCATCATCATCATCATCATCATCATCATCATCATCACCATCTCCAACAACATCATGAACATCATCATCATCACCATCAACATCATGAACATCATCATCATCATTCTCATCACCATCCTCACCATCAACATCATGAACATCATCATCATTCATCCTCATCATCCTCATCATCACCATCCTAATCATCATCCTCACCATCAACATCATGAACATCATCACCATTCATCATCATCATCCTCATCCTCATCATCACCATCAACACCATGAACATCATCCTCATCATCATCCTCACCATCAACATCATGAACATCATCATCATCATCCTCATCATCACCATCATCATCTCCAACAACATCATCCTCATCCTCATCCTCATCCTCATCCTCATCATCACCATCACCATCAACATCATCTTCATCACCTTCATCATCATCATCATCATCATCCTCATCATCACCATCTCCAACAACATCATGAACTTCATCATCATCACCATCAACATCATGAACATCATCATCATTCATGTGTAAGTAAACACAAAGTATAATATCTAAGTAAACATCACCATCCTTCAACAATATCATCATTCATGTGTAAGTAAACATCATCATCCTTCAACAATATAATATCTATTATGTGATAATTCCCTTTAGACAATGGCATTTCGTAGGGAAAAGCATGCAACATGTGTAAGTAAAGACAAAGTATATGGGGGTGGAAGCAATATTTTTCCTTTTCCCAGTACCCTAAAGAAAAATCTTGAGAGTGTAACCCTTAACCTAATAAGTTCTATAATATGCATGGTGTAGGTTTATATCTATAAACAAAAGCTATATTAAAGCAAAACCAATGTTTTTAACTCAAAATTTCAATTATACTGTTGATGCAACATGTTAACACTAGTACATGTGTATATTAACACTAGTAAATTGCCGCTCTGTGAGGTTTTTTGCGCACCGGGCCCAAGTCCACGAGGTGTCCTTGAACGGTATCTGGAGGTGACCTGCAACTCGCCATAGATCGATGCTCAGGCCTCCGATCGACGAACCGTCGATTCCGTTGGATTCATGATGTAGGATTTTAGCTAGGGGGGGGGGGGGGGCTCTCCCTCCTGTCCATTGCTCGATGACCTCCGTCTACGGTGGGTTCTGAAGATAGGGTTTCGCTTAGTAGGGGACAATGCAGTCACGCCAACGAGGGCCAAAGCTGGAAAGCCACGGATGGTGGGGATGTGGTTGGCATTGCCATATTTCCCCTGCCCAAACACACTAGCAGGAGTTGACAGAATTCAAAATTGCCGCTCCATGAAGTTTTTTGTGCACTGGGCCCAAGTCCACCAGGTGTCCTTGAACGGTATCTGGAGGTGACCTACAACTTGCCATACATCGATGCTCGGGCATCCGATTGACGAATCATCATTTCCGTTGGATTCGTGACGTGGGATTTTAGCTAGGGGGGGGCCTCTCCCTCCTGTCCATTGCCCGATGACATCCGTCTACGATGGTTTCTGAAGCTAGGGTTTCGCTCAGTAGGGGACAATGCAGTCATGCCAACGAGGTCCAAAGCTGAAAAGCCACGGATGGTGGGGATGCGGTTGGCATTGCCATATATTCCATGCCCAACCACACTAGCAGGAGTTGACAGAATTCAAAATTGCCGCCCCGTGAGGTTTTTTGCACACCGGGACCAAGTCCATGAGGTGTCCCTAAACGGTATCTGGAGGTGACCTGCAACTCGCCATAGATCAATGCTCGGGCCTCCAATCGACGAACCGTCGATTCCGTTGGATTCGTGATGTGGGATTTTAGCTAAGGGGGGCCTCTCCCTCCTGTCCATTGCCCGATGACCTCTGTTTATGGTGGTTTTTGAAGCTAGGGTTTCGTTCAGTAGGGGACAATGCAGTCATTCCAACGAGGGCCAAAGATGGAAAGCCACGGATGGTGGGAATACGGTTGGCATTGCCATATTTCCCATGCCCAAACACACTAGCAAGAGTTGACATAATTCAAAATTGCCGCTCCGTGAGGTTTTTTGCGCACCGGGTCCAAGTCCACCAGGTGTCCTTGAACGGTATCTGGAGGTGACCTGCAACTTGCCATACATCGATGCTCGGGCATCCGATCGACGAATCATCGATTTCGTTGGATTCGTGACGTGGGATTTTAGCTAGGGGGGGGGCTCTCCCTCCTGTCCATTGCCCGACGACATCTGTCTACGGTGGTTTCTGAAGCTAGGTTTTTGCTCAGTAGGGGACAATGTAGTCACGCCAACGAGGGCCAAAGCTGGAAAGCCATGGATGGTGGGGATGCGGTTGGCATTGCCATATTTTCCATGCCCAAACACACTAGCAGGAGTTGACAGAATTCAAAATTGCCGCTCCGTGAGGTTTTTTGCGCACCGGGCCCAAGTCCACGAGGTGTCCTTGAACGGTATCTGGAGGTGACCTGCAACTCGCCATAGATAAATGCTCGAGCCTCCGATTGACGAACCGTCGATTCCATTGGATTTGTGATGTGGGAGTTTAGCTAGGGGGGGCCTCTCCCTCCTGTCCATCGCCCGGTGACCTCTGTCTCGGTGGTTTCTGAAGCTAGGGTTTCATTCAGGAGGGAACAATGCAGTCACGCCAACGAGGGCCAAAGATGGAAAGCCATGGATGGTGGGGATGCGGTTGGCATTGCCATATTTCCCATGCCCAAACACACTAGCAGGAGTTGACAGAATTCAAAATTGCCGCTCTGTGAGGTTTTTTGCGCACTGGGCCCAAGTCCACCAGGTGTCCCTGAATGGTATCTGGAGGTGACCTGCAACTCGCCATAGATTGATGCTCGGGCCTCCGATCGATGAACCGTCTGTTATCTCTAAGGTTGTTTCACCTGTTCATTTTTAAATTTTTGATTATGACTTGTTTTTATTGTTTTCATTTTGCTTTGTTTTATAATTTATGGTTGATTGATCGCCATTAGGGTTTCCATTGTTACCTAAAATCATCAAAATTTTCATTCATTAACTATGATCCCATGTATGTGCAAAGGAGTATATGTTATATGGTGAATTCTCACAGCTGGCAGCATCTATCCAAACTGGCAGCATATCCTGAACTGGCAGCATTTTAATTTCTGATAGCAGAATGTCAAATTGGCATTTATTTCAAAATTTTATTCATATCATGGAATATAAAATGATATTAAGCTTTTATAATATTCATAATTATGGGGCATTCGGCATTGACATGTTTTAAACGAAAATGCACCCCTGTCCACGAAATCACGACTTGTGTGGTGGCATTTATGGAAAAGTACACATGTTGTCATTTCAAAGTTTGAGCCGTTCATGTAATGAGTACCAGCATTGATCGTGGCCAAAATCAAGTTAATGCACATTTTTCCCCAAAATTTCTCTTATCATTCTGCTGGTTAATTGAAGAGGGGTATTCGTAGGCCTGTTGGTCTATTGTCTATCTCCATTTGTGATGAGTAGCATCATGTAGGGTTTTAGTGATTAAGGTTTGCTTTCAAAATCTATGTTCTGGTTTCAGGGTTCGGATTACAATGTATATACTTCCCAGCATTTCGAAGCACGCAGTTATAGCACAGATTTTCATGTTCAGGGCCGTATAAGCTGAAGGCATCTTAGATCTGCATTACTAACTGAGGTTTGAGGAGGCTCAGGGGTAAGGTTATGAACCTTCTTGGTTGTATTTTTACTGTCATATTCATTTAGTCAAGCCTGTAAAGTAATCAAATTAGAACCAGCACAGACAAAGGTGCATTATTCATAGGCTAGATGCTAGCATGAAGTAAAGACTTACCATAGAGGTAAATGCAGCAAAGTGTGTGTGTTTTTGTTTGAGATTTAAATCCCTTCGGTCCACACAACAGAGTTGGAATCTCTTTAGGGTTTCAAATGTCAAAGGGAAGCGATGAAGAAGAACCAAAGGCTATAGTTAAAAGGAAACTTGGTGGTTTCATTTGCAGGCTGGAACCAAGTAATACAGATTGGATAAAACAATTTCCCAGGTCTGCCAAGCTTATGCAAAAGTCTGGATGGTTCAATTTTCATGAAAAATTGTAGGGTTACCATTCACAAATGACCATGCTATTTATTGAAAATTACAGAGATGAGAGGGTTTAGTTGCAAAGCCTAACTGTTAGAGTCAATGAGGACTCTGTTGCTGAGGCCATAGGTGTTCCTGCAAAAGGTGAAAGATGGTTTAAACAACAAGATTTTAAACTTAGACCTCAATGAATTCTTGATCCCAGGAGGTGAAAAGCTTGACTGGAAAAATGGGGTGCATGTTAGTAAGATGAAACCAAGATGGAGGGTCCCCCTGGAGGTGATTCAAAACTATATCACCTGTGATGGCAGGTATGATAGAATATTAAAATGCCATTTAAAACTGTTAATGCATATCAATGGAAATACACAGGTAAATCTCCCATTCTATCTACTAAAAAGTCTCCAAAAGATGATAGCTAGGGTTCAAAGTCATCCTCAGCATACATCCTGTTCTGTTTACCACCAGGGATTGATCAAATTATTGATTTTAACTCAGTTACAAAGGGATAAAAGAACATAGAAATCCCTGCTAGCAGAGCTAGGGTTTAGGGATAATCCAAAGGAGAAAGGAAAAAGAATGTTGGATGATGCTAACCAGCAAGAAACCAGTCCCAAAGAGATAGTTCAGGAGGCTGAGAATGAAGAAAAGAATGTTGCTTGTAATCCTATACAAGACAGCTTATGCCCTGAAACACCCTGCACACATGAAAACCCAGAGAAAATCAGTGATGTTCTTAAAAACATAGCTTCAAAAAAGAAGATTTGTAAACAGTTATGCAAAGAAGGCAATCCAAGAACCAGACTGAGGGAAAAGATGCGGATTGAGGAAAGAACAACACAGAAAGGTGACAGGGATGTTGTAGTAATAGAAGATGCTGCTAGCGAGGGAACAATACATACAGCAAGGGACCATTATTATGAAGATATGGAAAAATTCATTGATATGCAGGGTGTAGCAGGCTCCATACCAGTAGTTTTCTGCACAGAAAAGCAAGACAATTTTGATGAAGGATCAGTATCAAAAAGTTTACATAAAGAAGGAGGTCACATAAGAGAAGAGGATTTGGAAATCTCCCCAGAACTAAACCAATGTAAGAGGTCTCTGCAAACCTATAAAGAACAAACAAAGTACTTGCAAGACATTAATGAGAAGCTAATGGTGGCTAATAAAAGACTCCATGAGGACATGGAGGACAAAGAAGCAGAATATCAAAAGCTACTGGTGATTTCCAAGGATATTCTCAGGGAAAAGCGAGCCATTCAGAGATAGCTGGAGCAAGTCAAAGCTCAGAGCAAGGAAAAGGATAAAGATGCTGAACTCTCTAGACTTCAAAAGTGTTCACAGGTTCTTAGTGACCTAGCTACGTTAGCAGAGGCTTCTAGAAGCCTTTAGGTGTTAAATTGTTATTTGATTTTGAACTTATGTTGTTCCTTTTGACACATGTATGACACTTGTAGTTTAATACTTTTTAAGGGGTTAACTTCCCAATTTTGGAGGAGGTTCGATCCTTGAATATAGGATCTATAGTTAGTTTATGATATAACTTTTTTGTATAGAAGGCAGTCTCGACTGAAGCACTAGTGGTTGGCAATTTTGGAGAATGCAAGCTCAATTGTAAGCATTGCCTGTATGACATAAAATTTATGCAGCTTCTGTACAGGTTCTATTTTTGAATGAAACATGATGATGATTTGCCTATATGTCTTATGAATTTTTTTTTCTAATAATTTTATTATGCATATGGTCCATTACATCCCATTGCACTAATTCTTATTGTGAGATACAATTATCTTTACACTGTGGAAAACATAGGCACTTTCACTTCTTGTCTTTATGATCATAGTAACCTTGCTATTGAACTCTGTGTTTTATCTCATGTTATACAATTCTTGTGGATTACCTTGCAGCTCTGATTGACCTACCAGCCTGCATTTTCATCAATGCTTTGATTTTCTTACCAATACTTATAATATACCAGTGTGTGACATATACCGGCTTAGTTTATTGTAAACTGTGTGATGCTTTTTATAGTTTTTTTATTTCATACCAGTTTAGTCCACTTATAATTGTGTGATCTGCACAAATAGCTTTGATTTTATATTAGCCTATTTCTTCAGTCATTGTTTGATTTCACTTACAGATTTCATGTTATACTAGCCAAGTTCTTTATAGTTCTGTGAAGTTCCATTAGCCCTGGTTTCATACCAACTTATGTTTTCAAGTTGATTTCATTCGATTTGTACATTTGAGAACAAGATTTCCTTAAGCTTGAACCCCTGTAGTCTAGGTTCAACTTTAGGGATAACACC
Source organism: Pseudotsuga menziesii (assembly GCA_001517045.1). Taxonomy (NCBI): domain Eukaryota; kingdom Viridiplantae; phylum Streptophyta; class Pinopsida; order Pinales; family Pinaceae; genus Pseudotsuga; species Pseudotsuga menziesii. The sequence goes on along the minus strand of LPNX010827456.1, from coordinate 575,976 downwards.
ATCAATTCCGTTGGATTCGTGACGTGGGATTTTAGCTAGGGGGGGCCTCTCCCTCCTGTCCATTGCTCGGTGACCTTTGTCTACGGTGGTTTCTGAAGCTAGGGTTTCGCTCAGTAGGGGACAATGCAGTCACGCCAACGAGGGCCAGAGATGGAAATCCATGGATGGTGGGGATGCGGTTGGCATTGCCATATTTCCCATGCCCAAACACACTAGCAAGAGTTGACAGAATTCAAAATTGCCGCTCCGTGAGGTTATTTGTCCACCGGGCCCAAGTCCACCAGGTGTCCCTGAATGGTATCTGGAGGTGACCTGCAACTCGCCATATATCGATGCTCGGGCCTCCGATCGATGAACCATCGATTCCGTTGGATTCATGACATGGGATTTTAGTTGGGGGGGGGGGGCTCTCCCTCCTGTCCATTTCCCGGTGACCTCTGTCTACGGTGGTTTCTGAAGCTAGGGTTTCACTCAGTAAGGGACAATGTAGTCACGCCAACGAGGGCCAAAGCTGGAAAGCCACGGATGGTGGGAATGTAGTTGGCATTGCCATATTTCCCATGCCCAAACACACTAGTAGGAGTTGACAGAATTCAAAATTGCCACTCCGTGAGGTTTTTTGCGCACCGGTCCCAAGTCCACGAGGTGTCCCTGAACGGTATCTGGAGGTGACATGCAACTCGCCGTAGATCAATGCTCGGGCCTCCGATCGACGAAACGCCAATTCCGTTGGATTCATGACGTAGGATTTTAGCTAAGGGGGGGCCTCTCCCTCCTGTCCATTGCCCAGTGACCTTAGTATATGGTGGTTTCTGAAGCTAGGGTTTCGCTCAGTAGGGGACAATGCAGTCATGCCAACGAGGGCCAAAGCTAGAAAGCCACGGATGGTGGGGATGCGGTTGACATTGCCATATTTCCCATGCCCAAACACACTAGCAGGAGTTGACAGAATTCAAAATTGCCACTCCGTGAGGTTTTTTGCGCACCGGGCCCAAGTCCACGAGGTATCCCTGAATGGTATCTTGAGGTGACCTGCAACTCACCATAGATCGGCGCTCGAGCCTCCGATCGATGAACCGTCGACTTTGTTGTATTCGTGATGTGGGATTTTAGCTAGGGGGGGGCCTCTCCCTCTTGTCCATTTCCTGGTGACCTCCATCTACAATGGTTTCTAAAGCTAGGGTTTCGCTAAGTAGGGACAATACAGTCACACCAATGAGAGCCAAAGCTGTAAAATGCATTTCATGCCAACGAAGACCAAACTTGGAAAACCCTATCCCTAACTAGGGTTTATTGTTTAACATGCATGTCCCATTACCATAACCCTACTAAGGAAACCCTAATCCTAACCCTAATCGTATCTTACTGTCATAACTCAATTCAGAATCAAACTAATGTCGAACTGAACTTTTTCAAATCCGATGGACTTATGCTTCAAATCATGTTGATTCACAAAGTTGGTTCTTAGTATTTGGATTCTATTGTAATTCCTTTAATGCTGAGTGATTAGTCATTGGGTGCATGAGGTTTGTTGAATAGTGTTGTTGGTTGTTGATGAAATGTAAAGCGTGTATTGCACTTAGTTTTATTAAATTACACTTGAGCATTGACTTAACTTGTAATTTAATGAATCCAAACTCACAATTTTTAATTAGATATATCCAATTGGTGTGCAAGTAGTGAGTTCATTGAAACCTTGAAATACATTGTATATTGCACTTATATTTATTAAATTACATGAGCAAGAACTTTGACTTTAGTGTGCATGTATTGAGATCATTGAAACCTTTAAATATATTAGTTTTTTATTTTGACATAGTGCATTCATAAGTAATAGATAATCCTCACAAATCAATACAATAGATTGACACAAGAACATGTGGAAACCAAAGAACAAATTCAAAGTGAAATGTATATTGCCTCCTAACAAAGCTTTTTCCTATAGGCATATGATTATGATTGGAATGTTTTCTGGATTATCAAGAATGGGAGTGAATGTACATTTTTGTCATTACGTAGTTTATTGTAATTGTGCATTGTTCTCAAATTTATAACTGATATCTCCATACATTCGTTGGATTCGTGAACCATTGATTTTGATTTCGTTGGATTCGTGACGTGGATTCGTGACGTGGATTCATTGGATTTCGTTGGGCCTCCGATCAATGAACCGTTGATTTCGTTGGATTCATGATGTGGGATTTTAGCTAAGGGGGGGGGGCCTCTCCCTCCTGTCCATTTCCCAGTGACCTCTGTCTATGGTGGTTTCTGAAGTTAGGGTTTCTCTCAATAGGGGACAATGCAGTCATGCCAACGAGGGCCAAAGTTGGAAAGCCATGGACAGAGGGGATGCAGTTGGCGTTGCCATATTACCCATGCCCAAACACGCTAGCAAGAGTTGATTAAATACAAAATTGCGGCTCCGTGAAGTTTTTTTGTTCACTAGGCATAAGTCCACTAGGTGTCCCTGAACGGTATCTGGAGGTGACCTGCAACTCACCATAGATCAATGCTCGGGCCTCCAATCGACGAACTGTTTATTCTGTTGGATCTGTGATGTGGGATTTTAGCTAGGGGGGGACTCTCCTTCCTTTCCATTACCCGGCGACCTCCATCTATGGTGTTTTCTGAAGCTAGGGTTTCACTCAGTAGAGGACAATGCAGTCACGCCAATGAGGGCCAAAGCTGGACAATGCATTTCATGCCAACAAAGGCCAAAATTGGAAAACCCTATCCCTAACTAGGGTTTATTGTTTAAAATGCATGGCCCATAACCATAGCCCTACCAAGGAAACCCAAATCCTAACCCTAATCTTATCTTAATATCACAACTCAATTCAGAATCAATCTAATGTCCAACTCAACTTTTTCAAATCCAGTGGACTTATGCTTCAAATCATGTTGATTCATGAAGTTGGTTCTCGGTCTTTGGATTCTATTGCAGTTCCTTTAATGCTGAGTGATTAGTCATTGGGTGCATGAGGTTTGTTGAATAATGTTGTTGGTTGTTGATGAAATGTGAAGCATGTATTGCACTTAGTTTTATTAAATTACACTTGAGCATTGAATTAACTTGTAATTTAATGAATCTAAACTTACAATTTTTAATTAGATATATCCAATTGGTGTGCAAGTAGTGAGTTCATTGAAACCTTGAAATACATTGTATTGCACTTATATTTATTAAATTACACGAGCAAGAACTTTGACTTTAGTGTGCATGTAGTGAGATCATTGAAACCTTTAAATATAATAGTTTTTTCTTTTGACATAGTGCATTCATAAGTAATAGATAATCCTCACAAATCAATACAATAGATTGACACAAGAACATGTGGAAACCAAAGAACAAATTCAAAGTGAAATGTATCATTCATTTATAACTGAAATGTCAATGCACATGTCTCCAAAAGTACATATATATCCAAAAGTATCCAAAAGTACATATATATCCAAAAGTAACCAGAAGTACATGTGTCTCTACAGCTATCCAAGACTATCCAAGCCACATGTACATGTATCCAAAACTATCCAAGCCACATGTACATGTAAGTGAAATGTCAATGTACATGTCTCCAAAAGTACATGTATCCAAAACTGTCCAAGCCACATGTACATGTATCGAAATGTACATATCCCATAAGACACATCAAAACTAAAGCTTCCTCTTGTTCATTCTCGAGGTTGATCCTGTAGGCACAACTCTAGGACCAGTGTGCATCTCTGGATCCTGCAAATTAAATATCAATTGTTAAATTCAACTAACTATGTACTAATACATTAGCTCAATAAAATACCATATCTAAATTAACTCAACAATTATCAAAATGTTAATGGACATTGCATGAAACAATTGGTTATTAATGGACATCTCACCTCAGTGAGAGACTGTGACAAAGGGGATTGTGTTTCTTGTGTAGCAGAGGGAGTTGTTGGTTGAACATCAAGGATGGTCGCATCCATGGTCGAACCAGAGGGGGTAGGAACTGGTGGTGGTGGTGGTGGATACAATCACCAAATGTTGAAATAGTTAGACAGGTGCATGAATAAACAATAGACAACAATAACACACTATGTCTAGATCATGTTCAAATAGTTGTACCTCTGTGTGTCTTGTTGTTATTGCAGATACCACATTGACTGCTACATCAATAACTCCTGCTGTTGGTGGCTACAATCACCAAATGTTGAAATAGTTAGACATGCATGAATAAACATACGCCAACAATAATAAAATATGTAATGATCATGTTGAAATCGTTGTACCTTTGTGTGACTTGTTGCCATTATAGATGCAGCACTGACTGCTGCATCAACCATCCCTGCAAGGTTTTCAATAGTAAACTATGGCTCCTGATGGAGTAAACATGAAAATAAAACATTAACAAAACATTTTATGCACTGGATTTCAAGTTAACGAAGAAATATCATCGAAGGATATACATTACCATGGTATCAGTATATCCATGGTCGTGGACAACTGGACTCTTTCTAGGAGTAGGCCACCTCATATACACATGACCCTTGTTCACATATGGCCTATGAGGAGATACAACTCCAGGAAATGGTCCAGGTGTTTTGGTTGGTGCCTATAGTCAACAAAAGTTCAGGTAGTTAGACATGCATGACTCAACGAACATACATGTATTTAAAAAATGACATTTTTTAAGTGTTTAAAATGTTTACCTCCATCACTGTTTCCCCCCGTGAAGGATCTGGCATTTGCAAGTTTAATAATTATAAATATTAGACCGTAGATAACATTAGTGAACTAACATGTACAGTATGTGGAAATTAACAAATTAACAAGTATTAAAAAACTGAAATTTTAAAATGTTTACCTCGGTGTGAGATACGACAATGGGGGCTATAGGAATCTCTCCACCAACCAAGGGATCAGTGGATGGAATGTCATGCCCCTTTGTAGAGTGTGGAACATGAAACTCTAGGGCGTCACTGCCAGCATAAAGCATCAACTACAAGTTCACAAAATTAATATATTAGCTCAAACTATACATATGTGTACAAAGAGGAAAATAAATGAAGAATTTATTACAATTAACCATATACATACATCACTCAAAAACCCACTGAAGACAACATCTGACGAAAGACCATAGCAGGGACGACCACACGATGTGCACTCGTGAGGCTCAAAAGTAGGATGGGAATGTGCTGATGGTGCTGCACTAGTAGATGGTCCTGCACTAGATGGGGGTACTACACTAGTGGGTGGTACTGCACTAGAAGATGGTCCTACACTATGACAACCTGGTGTATGTACCACACCAGGGATAGATGCCCCTTCCTCACCCATATGTTGAACCATAGTGCTATGGCGAACAACTTCCTATGCCAAACTCAAATATGCATCATGTGTCTGTGGAATAACAAGATGTACAGGTGGAACATCTGGCCCAGGAAATTTCCTGCGAGGTGCAGGGATAGGGTGATCAACGTCTCAAAGCCTAGCATTGGGTCGGTTTTGGGGAATCCCCCCATCGATCCCCTGAAATGACAATATATCAAAATAGTTTACGTGTTTACCCAACACGAACTCTACATACATCTTCCGAAAGAAATACAGGGGGGTTTCCCTGTTGTTGTGTGGTGGCATATCAAAAAACATATACCATCTATCCATCCAGTTATCAACAAATGGTTGATATGTGCACCACTCGATAGAGATATGTGGCCTATTTTCATTTGGGATTTCCCCTGTGCAAGGGTCCCTAAACAATGAAAATATATGCTCTTGTAATTTTCAACTTTTTTATTGCAGTGTAGCCAATCCCATCAGCGTACTCTTGTCTTTTTCTTTCTCTATATGATGTAATATCATATAGTATGTTGCTTGACAATGTAATAGTCTCAAAAATTGCATCCAAAGTGGATGCAAGTGAACATCGAATCCTATCACCACCACTAAAAGCAATACTGAGTCCTCTCAACTGGGCAAGCTCAATCGGTATTTCATCATTGGTGTCCATAGCCACAACTGCAATAAAAAAATCAATAAGGAAATCATTAGAAACGTATACATGGTATATAATGACATTTCTTCAAAATTGAAAATGTAAATTAATGAAAACTCAAGTAAGCAATTTAATGGCATTCACTTACATACATTTAAAACTTAAAATTAAACATTTAACAATTAAATAGTGAGTTTCGTTCAACTTCTTTCTAAAAGTTAAGGCACTTATTCACCCTCATTGGTGAATTTTCCATGCACACTTGGGTTTAAACTTCTTTGAATTTAGGAGTGCTATTTTGACATGTTTTGTCCTTTACGTCCCTTGGATATGTAAAAGAAAGGGGCAAGGGACTATTAGGACATGTGAGGCAAGAAAAGGGGTGATACAGGGCTGCCACCATATCCTCTAAATATAATTGACTCAATCATGGTTGGGAACACTCTCACGATGCACTCTAGGTAGTTCATGGGTGTTCACCATTTCCATTGTTGTATAACCATGGAAACCAACCAAAAGTTACATGGAAAAATGGAGAATTTGTGGACTGGACTACAATTGGTTGTAGATGAGCTTAGAGACTCGACATGTAGAAATATATTACCCATTGTTTTTGCTATTTTAAAAAATGGTTGATAAACCTAGTGATGCAGGGTCATAGACTGTTTGAGTAAAGTCATTTATGTCTTTGTTAGATCAAGGGATCTTAGAGAGACCTAGGGTCTCACATGTTTCTAATTTTGTTTATTATGTTTATAGGATAAAATAAGCAGAATTCGTGTTCTTGTGTTTGCTAACATGGGTTTCTTACACCTTGTTCCTTATACCATATTTTTATGTTAGTTCTACCAATTGGTGTGTAATATCTAGGGATTCTATTGTAATTGGAGCATAAGCTAGCTTGTCCATTACTCTCTCTTGCATAGTGTGGAGAATTATGAGATATGTGTTATTTAGAACCCTACTCGGTAGTAATTTTGTGTCTCTCTTATAGTATCTTTGTTCCTTTTTGTTTATGCCTCTCAATTTCATTATGATGTGGGATTTCTATCTTTCTTTGTCTTTGCTTTGAATGTAGATATATATTGTTTTTTTAATTGTTAAAACCCTTGGCTTATAATTTTAGCCTCCTTCCACATACACTCTATACTTGTGTTTGTTTCATATATTTCTAGCCTTTTGGAACATTGAATATCTATTAGACATGATGTTTTTGTTTCTTATAGCCTCTTTTAGTTTGAATCCATCAAACATTAGCTTGGGAGTTGTTGGGTTGATTATTATATTAAAAAATAATATTAGAGGTTAAAAATTGACAAAAAAGAATGCTTTGGGTGATTGAATTACCTGGTTGGATGATAGTTCACCAGTGGAATCTCCTCCCCTCCAACTAAATCAGCTCCTCCAACAATCCCAAGCACCTAATTTGCTCCAAAACGCTCCAAATCGACGCCGATTTCGCATTCCTGATAGGTAGAATAGGCTGCGGGTTGCGGGCCTGTGTATATAAATTAATTTTAGTTTTCTAAATAGCGTACATGTTTTAGAACTACAGATCGCGAGTGCTTTTTGTAGTTATATAACGTGCATGTGATATGGTTTACTATCCTACATGTCCCATGACATGACAGGCTCGGGTTGAACCATAGCAAGTGCTATGTAGCAGAAACACGTATTTTTTGGTAACATGATCGTGTTTTTGAAAACTAGGATTGCATCTAAAAGGTCCCTCATCTTCTTACACTAACCCAAGTGTAAATGAAAAAATTCTATAAATTTAGAGTCAACTTTGTGAAAATTTGGGAAAATTTTGTAGATTATATGTTTGATAAATGTCTATGAAGAAGTAATGTATAAAGTCTAAAATGAAAAATTTTGTGTTTTTCGAAAATATTAGATGGTGTTTTTAATAGAGTATATGTATTGTTGGCATACAATCTTCCCCTCCCACTCCCCTCTCATGTCTTCCATGTTCTCCCACGCTTCCACTCTCCATGATGTCTCTAGGCAGCCCGTGATCCAAGTCACCCCCCATTTGCTACTTATTATGGGAGGAAGTTAGAGTAATGAATACTAATAAAGCACTAAACAAGGAGGAATTCTAGGTTGTTCTTTAAGTGGTTAAAGATCAAATCGACCATTATTGGAGTAAGTTTGGCTAATGATGGAGTCATAATTACATTTAGAGAACAAAATAATGGATATGAAATAGAGATTGA
>LPNX010827456.1:519423-565228 GCA_001517045.1 Pseudotsuga menziesii | reverse complement strand
TATATATATATATATATATATATATATATATATTAATTTGTATATGTGTATGTTCAAATTTGGAGGTGAATGGATATGTATACCTTTTTAGAATTTAGTAGTCAAATCATTATGTAAAGGGGGGGTCATTGAATCATTTATCCACAAATGACAAGGTCTCATCGTTTGAACCAAAATCCAAAAATAACATAAAAATAGAAAGAAAGAGTAACTAAAAGCCTTGAGAATCAAATAAAGAGAATGAATTAGAAGCATTCTCGAGGAGGAAACCTCATTTTACAATATATCAAATACACAAGATGAGATGATATCTAAAACCAGGTCTCCTTAATATATATAGGCCCACAAAGAGCACAATTAAAGTTAAGGTCCTAGTTGACCATACAATTACAACTAAGGTCCTATATGACCAACAAAAATAATATAATAATAGAAATATAATGTCACAATAGCTAAGGATAAAAATTTCTCTCAAATTCAAACAAATATTGTCCTCAACACTTGATTAAATATGGGCATTTATGTATGAAGAACTCATTTTTGCATGTTGCCTCTTCTATTGGCAATTTTTTCCACTTTATGAAGTACTCAGTAACACCTCATAAAAACTATGCTAGAGAGCCTTCATTCATGGGATATTCAAGAATACCCTTAAATTCACTAGATATTTATAAATACCTACCAAAATCATTTTGATGATCCCCCCTCCTAATACATATTTCCAATTTAAAAACTCATATTTTTACGATATATTCTCTATTATTACTAGATACCCGATTTTATACCCACTAATACCTATAGCCCCCCCCCCCCCAAACCTACAATATATTGACCTTATTTTCCACAATTTGAAACCTCCCTTTATGAATGAACGTGATAAGATACTGACCAACAAGGTGAATCCCTTGTGCTTAGCAATTGCTCAATTGTGTACCTGCTTGATTTGTGTTTTAATGATTATTTTTAGTTCTTGTATGCTTTTCACTTCTTCATCAATCTTTCATAAAGAGTTTGAATTGGGATCTTGTTTCCAATTACCTTTTTAGGAATGAAACATGGAAAACGAGATGTACACATGAATATGAAGGAAATGCCAATTTCTAAGCCATACTTCTAATCCTATGCTACACCTCATACGGACCATAATAATCAAGTGCTAATTTATTATCCTTATATTGTTTCTTAAGGGACATATATTTGTATGGTTGTAACCACAAAACACTACAAGAAAAAGGCCTTGTAGAGGAGGTTATAGTAAAGGTTTTTAGTGTTACAAGATTAGCCAAATTTATCAAAAAAATCTCCACTACAACCTCCACCAATGGTACTGGATGATTTGGTAAAGTTTTTTATATAAAATTATTATAACTAAAAAGAACTCGACAGTCGAAGAATAGGAATTTTTCCAATGCATTTTTCTTAACTGAATGCATTAGCGCATACAATAATAAAAGCCACTGGCGTACATTAACTAAAAATCATTAATGTAATTTAATACAAAAAACATCTATGCATACAACTATATTAAAGGCGTCGATGGTGTATAACTTTATGTGCACCAATTCTCTATAAAAAAAAATCACATCGGTTCTAATATCCTTATATAATTCTCTAGTGTTGACAAGGAAGGAAACCACACCAATGGAATTGACTGGTACATTGACGTACATTAAATTTTTACCTTACAATGCGATTACATGGAAAGCATGGTGCATAGAAATAATAAAACTACATCGAGCATATAACTACCACTTTGTTCCATCGGTGTGATTGTATTTCAAAATAATTGGTGCTCACATTCCATTCAAAATCATTAAAAAAAACATCGGATATCATTTTCTCATCGGTGACTAGTGATAAGTGACTATCATAAAATTTACAATATGATTGATATATCTATATTTTACTTTTTTAAATTTTAATAATTCTATTATTCATAAGAAAATGAAACCATTTTTATAATAGTATTCATATAATTTGAAATTTAATTATTGTGTTTGGATTATTTTGTTATAGCATCTTATTTCACATTTGTTCATTGTAATATTTAATCATCATGTATTTAATCCACAATTTAACATTTCACAATGATATGGATCCGAAACGTCGACTCGATCAGTTCGATACTGCGGTTTTTCCGACAGCAACATCAACAACTGACTACCACAGAAATTTGGCAACAGAGATTTCACAATGATATTGGACAATGAAATAGAATATGAAACTTATTTTATTATATATGAATAAGAGACCCTTTCCCATACATAATGAGACAACATAAAGGTCCACAACAATCAAAATGTCAATATGTAATTGTTACACTTATTGGTAACCCGTTGTCTTCCAATTGGGAAACTATGTCTCGTACCTTATACCAAATGCCTGATTGTCACACACAATTATTTCAAAACATATAATAGCTTGCATTAGCATTCAATTATATTGATTGTCATTCTTCACAGGAACTGTTGTCATTACTCAAGCAACTTGTATGACTTAGGTTATTTGGTCGATTTTTTTTATTGTTTCCATTGTGTTCCTCCTCCTTAACTTACATCTACTAGTATACAAATAAAGAGTAATGAGTGTATTTACATTGGTGGGCATAATACAAAAATAGATCATATGCATGATTATGTAAATTTAAATGCATAGCATAGCAACAATTGTGTCTTGAACAACACACATTCTTTCAAAACAAAATTTCATGCAATATATCAACAACTCTTTTGTTGATACTTTGTTTCTTGCAAGTTTTATACCTTATCACAAATCATAGATTTAATATAAAGGTTTTTTGTTGTTGTGTTAACTATAAATGAGACAAGTAAGCCAACATAGATACTTACAAATTCCACAATTAATTTTTGATACAACAACATATACTCATAACCCATACATAACTCAATCGAAATCAATTCTTTTGATATATCTTCTTTGTATGTAAGAACATGTTTGAAGGCATCCAAGGATGGGCATAAAAAACTTAAAATATAAATATCACACCCAATATGAAATCTTAAGTTGCAAGGAAAATTCACAATTACTCACAAACTTTGCTATCAACCATTTTCTTCTTTTTTTCCATGTCTTATATGTTGAATCAGTTCCATTTTTTTCTTTTATAAAACAAAAGAATTGAAAATTAATATTTAATGTTAAATTAATCAATTATATGTAGACAAAAGTAGAAATAAGTGATTAGATACATCTGAAGCATGTCGTTGTTGAGGTGGATCCTCCCGTGATGCAATTATGTCTATTTCTTTCACCATCTCCTTCTACACTTTTTGTGCATCCCTACTAGCATTTTTTTTTATTTTACATCGTTTGTCCTTTGGAATTTTCATAATCATCCTAAAAAAATAAAACGACATTAAACTATTTTTATATTGATATCCAAAGTAAATATAACATAATTAATATTAATAAATGAATGCTTTGTAGTAGTAATATACATATTATAAAAAATATGTTTAGAAATATCACTTTTTCAATGATTATTTTTTGTTGTTGTATGTTTTTTCTATTGTAAGTCTAATAGGTCTCATTGACCATTTCTCTAAAAATTATTTCTGCGGTTTGAATATAATGTGTTTCTTTGTTGTTGTATGTTTTTTCTATTGCAAGTCTAATAGGTCTCATTAACCATTGCTCTAGAAATTATTTCCGCGGTTTAAATATAACATGTTTCTTGGTGTCATTGGATTGATTTTTGTATTGTCAATGGAAAGTACATTTATACATTCTTTCCACTATTTTCCTCATAATTTTATAAAAAAAATGTTCCCCTTTCATAAACTTCCAACACCACTCTTAATGATCTAAGGACCAATTCATCATCATTTATATTTTCCATAAAAAAAAATCTCAGGACAGAATTCACTTTCCTTGTTGTCGGTCCCTACAAAAAATTCCACATATATAAAATATATTGTTTGAAACTTGTGTGTGTGTGTAACAGGAACGTTTAGAATTTTATATTAAAAAGGTGGAAAATCCACAAAGCCAAAATACATCTAAATTTCTACTTTCTTTTGAACACTAACAACCATAAGTTGTAGCTACAATCTACCCTAACATCACATAATTCAAAATCCCCCCATGAATACGTTTCTTCTTACCACTAACAACTATAACTTGCAGTTGCGATCTAACCTAACATCACATAATTCAAACCCCCCCCAATGAATACGTTGGGAAAGAATGAGACTTAAGAAAGAACGATTACTATATATTCTAAAAAAACTTCTAACAACTGCTTATACTTTCAATACATGAAAATTTTTGAAGGAAAATTGAAGAAGAACCCTTCTCCAAAAAAAATTCCTAAATGATCAGTTTCATGTTTGATCAAGGTTTACTTATTAATCGCGGTTTCCATCTAGAATTTAAGTTGTTTGACCTTGCTTAACAACTCCTACATCTTCTTGTCCCACATCTCATAAAATATGGTTGAATCACGGGGACTTCACTCAGTGAACCTATCACATAGCACGTGCGATAGTGGGATATTAAAGAATACCCTTAATTTCTAGAGATATTGACCAAAACCCTTTTTGTTGAAACCCCCTCCCAATACTTAAAACCTTCTCCCCACCCGCTTTTATACCTCAATCCTTATAAACCACCCTACCTACCCCCACCGTANAATACCTGCAATATATTGGTTCAATTTTTGATAATTTTAAAACCCACAATATGAACTAACGTGATAGGATATTGGTCAACAAGTGAAGCCCCCGTGGGTTGAATGATGCTCCTAAGCATGATGATCTCATCATTCTCTTTCCACCTTTCTCTCGAGCTGACAAATTCTGGCATCACATAGGTGGTTCTCCAAGTCAAACACCTTATGCTTCAGAGAATTACCTTTCGATGAGATTATTTGAATTCCATGAGTCAGACAATAAAGTTGAATTTTACAGCTGCTATCAGCACTTATACAATAGACTTGGAAGAAAAACTTGAAGCTGGAATAGAACAAGACGAAAATTACCAAAAATTACAAGCAAAAGTAAAAGAGAGTCTAATAGAAAGTCTAAGTACATGGTACAACTTGAATGAAAAATGACTATTATTGTATAAAGATATATTATACGTACCTAATGTACCTAAGATTAAGCTATTAATTTTGAACGAAATTCATAAAACTCCTTATTTAGGGCATCCCGGTTATCATAAAACTATAACCATGCTAAGAAAAGATTATTTCTGGCCAAACATGAAAAATGAACTGGCATAATATATTGCTAGATGCTTTGAATGTCAACAAGTAAAAACTGAACATCAGCATCCAGCTGGGCTACTTCATCCATTACCTATCCCTAGCTGGAAATGGGAGATAATTAGCCTTGATTTTGTTACTGGATTACCTAAAAATCAGAACTTAAATGACTCAATAATGGTAGTGGTTCACAAATTAAGTAAAGCAGCCAATTTTATACCTGTAAAAACTACTGATAAAGCTGCAAATATTGATGATATTTTCTTAAAACAATTTTTTCGATTGCATGGAATACCGAAGGTGATAATTTCAGACTGAGACCCTAAATTTACAGATAATTTTTGGAGATCTTTGTTTAAAGGATTAAATACTACGTTAAACTTTAGTACCTCTTTCCATCCTCAAACTAATGGACATACTAAAATAGTAAATCAAGTATTGGAGGATCTACTCAGAATGTACGTAAAGGGGCAGTCAGGTAAATGGGAAGATTATTTACACCTGGTAGAATTTGCTTACAATAATCATTATCAAGCTTCAGCTAGGTATAGTCCTTTCGAAATTTTGTATGGAAGGGAATGTAATACCCCCATCTCTTGGAGTAATCCAGTGGACAAGTTAGTATTAGGACTTGAATTATTGAAAGAAATGGAATTAATTGTAAAATAGGTACAAGGTAATTTGAAAATTGTGCAAGATCGACAGAAAAGTCTAGCAGATCTTAAACGAAATCCAAAGGAGTTCCAGGTAGGTGAACATGTTTTCATTAAGGTAAGACCCAAAAAAAGTTCTTTGAGGCTGGGTAGTTGTGCCAAGATAGCACCTTGATATTGTGGTCCTTTTGAAATATTGTCCAGGATCAGACAAGTAGCCTATCAGTTAGCTCTACCACTGAATTTAAGGGTTCACAATGTTTTTCACATTTCTGTATTAAAAAAATATGTACATGATGCTACTCATGTTATTAATTGGAATGATGTGTAGGTGGAATCTGAAGGAGATTTTCTGGTGGAACTGGATTGTATCCTTGAGTGGAGGGAGATCTCACTTTGGAACCGCACCATTGGTCAGGTGAAGGTGCAATGTAAGCACCTTAGTCAACAGGAAGCCACCTAAGAATTGGAAAGTCATATGCAGGATGCATATCCAATTCTATTTTAGGGGAAATCTAAAGATGAGGAATAAATAACATCGAGGACGATGTTATAATTTAAGGGGGTGTGTATGCCACATGCCCCAATTTGCAAATACAATTTAATGTTATTTGAGGGACATTGTGTTATATTTTATGTTAAGGTTGTAATTGATGACCCAATGGGGTCAAGAATAATTAATGTAATTGAGAATATTTTATTTATAAATAAATAAATGATGAGACAACAGCTTAGGGAAGATGTTAAAAGAGTGTTTATTAAGTCAATTGGCAGAGGAGATTGGGTGGAGAGTACACTGACAAGTGGCAGCATCCTCAAACTACTTCCAATTGTTGCAAGTGGCAACTTCCCTATATTTGTGGTCATGATTCCCCAAGAATGTGGAATTGGAGCAGGTGGCTCATTAAATGAAAACTGACCTAGAAGAACTAGGCATATCTATAAAATTTCCCATTGAAGACAGCTGAGGCTACTCATTCTAGAGGTGATCATTCAGGGTGAATGAATTTACTCAGAGAAATTCAATGGAGGGGATTATTGAAGTGAGTTTGAGGGGTTAACTGCTAAGACTGAACTTATTGCAGCTATTAGGCTGAATTTCTTACTGCTATGAGTAGATTTGAATTATTGAGGTAATTGGACCAGTCAGGTGACATAAGGCCTTAAGGTTATATTCTCCACCCAGTACTCTGCCAAGAGGACCGTGAACAAGCTCGGGGGTCCTGAGGAAGCGTTGTCTGAGCGTTCTCCAGGAGATTGGTTGGGAGGAATAACCTCTTTAAGCTATTGTCGTCTTATCATTGACAGGTTCTATTTGTCTTTATGTTATTATATTTAATTACCGTCGTTAGTAAAATCTTTACTAGTTTTTAACTACAAGAATGTTAGTAATTAATTAGGGTTTGTAAAAAATAAGTAACTATGTAATGTTAGACTTGGTAATTTGCAGTTTATGTTAGAAATAGTAATAAATATGAAAAATGCAAAACAGATAGAATTAGAATTTCCATACTGTATTTTTCCACGCCTGGTTCAGGCAGTACTCTAGTACAGCTGGGTGTTTAGGTGATTATGATGATTCTTTTCACTTGAATGAAAATTTTAACTACATTTTACTTTAGTTTGCTTATGATTTCTACTGTAAAGAAGTAGTAAATAATGTTTGCATTAAATGTATTTACTTTAGATAAAAACTAAAAGATAGGTATGTAAAAACATTTAGTAGTCATATTATTTATAGAACTATTCTAATATTAGTATTCTTTATAAAACATAGAACTTAAAATTTAATAAACATAAGTATAGTAAACAGGCTATCATCTAAGAATCAGGTAAAGAGATTTTTCAAAACATTTTTATAACATTTGAGTTTCAGACACTATGTGTCTCTGTTCTTATATAGAAGTCTCTATAGTAACTTAAATAGACTACTTAGATTTGAAAGATAAATATATCATATTCACAAGTATGCAACAATAAACCCTAATCCTTCTTAGCTGAGATTTAAAAACAAGTTGTAAAAATCATTAAGGAAAATATTAAATAAACAGAGCTAAGAATTACTAAGTATAAATAATGCTATTATTGAACTGTAGGGTTTACTTATTAATTAACCCTTTTGAGCCAAAAAGAGA
The DNA here is from genome assembly GCA_001517045.1 of Pseudotsuga menziesii. Lineage (NCBI taxonomy): Eukaryota > Viridiplantae > Streptophyta > Pinopsida > Pinales > Pinaceae > Pseudotsuga > Pseudotsuga menziesii. Next base: position 557,213 of record LPNX010827456.1, on the reverse strand, counting down.
GTAAAATATTACTCTTAAACACAGTAAAATGTCCCATAAACTTTGCACTGTAATCCTTATAATACAGGATAATAATTAAAATATTGCATAAACAATCTGCAAAAACATAATCAAATAATAAGGAATGGATTACAGCCTTTAGAATTAAAGGGTCGAGGCTCAGGCCTGTTAACAAAACCAAACTATGCATATATATATATATATCAAACAGTAACCATAATTTACTGACAGGAGAAAAATCCTATTTTCATTTACAATCCTGACTGCTTCACAGTCTTTCTTCACCAACTAAAATCTATTATAAAAACTAAAACTTAACTAGACAGAGGTTGACAGCCTCTTTGAGTTTAGATATGGGATCTATCATTTTAAAATGAAAGCAATTACATTGTTCAGGCCGTAAGGCTGAAAACACCAAATAAAAACCAGTTTCCATCACGGCTTCCAGAGCCTTCTTCACCCCTGCATGAAGTACCCATTAAGGGTTTCTAAAAAATTTTGCAATAAAAAACAAGCTTTGAAACTTAAGCTAGAAAATAACCAAGGCTATGTCATTCAACCACAAGAACCAATTTCCAATAACCACAACGTCATGCTGGAAGAGACCCTCGTTGGAACCGGGGCTTACCAGTTGGATGCTCATGTAAAAACTGAAGGGTGATCTTGCTTTCACCTATAGCATTGGAACTGGGAGTAAAGACCTACAAGAATCAAAACGTATTATTATAAATACTTTGTTTGCTTAAAATTTGTAAAAACCCTCGTAAGAAAACAAATTTAAGACTAAGTTAAGGGTAAGTCTTTACCTGCGGTAAATTGGAGTTGAATATTAGGAGAGATGGCCTCACCAGGTCGCATTTCACACCATGTCGAAAGGCAAGAAGATGTGAAGCCACCTTTGCGAAGGAAACATAAGGAAATCAACTCAACCAAACAAAGGCAGAAGCTATGAGTGTCAGTTGTAGGTTAAAGGAAAGCACAGTCTTCGGGCCACAATGAAAATACAACACCCACTCTTGTTGTAACTTTTCAACACTCAGAAATACCAAAACCATCAATGACTTCTCCCAACAATCACAGCGTAGAATTTCCAGGTGCAATGCCAAATGTTTGAAGGTGGTTACAGGCCTCTCATGGCCGCGAGCTCTCAGCTCGACCAACACAAAGGAGGAACTCTCGCTACATAAGGAAAATGAGTAAAGTTTCAAGGTTTTAAGTCAACCCTCGAGTGGTTGTAACCTATCCATGTGTCCATCCAAATATTTCTCCAAGCGGGAGTTGAAACCTATAGTCAGCGCTGCAATCAAACATTTGCATTATTCAAAACCAACAATCATTTCAAAACTATGTAACATATCATTGCCATCATTTGATTTCATCATAGTGGTTGGATACTTAGGTATCCTACCTTAGGTTAAAACTTGGATACTTTGTTATCCTAGAAGATCTTCATGTTATTCAAACAAGTCGATTATATGGTGTATTATTTTGAAATAGTAAAAGAGTTATGAGATGGTTATATTATAGCTTAAATAACTATAGTAAAAAGGAAAAGCCATAAACTTCTAAAATCATAACCTTTATGCTGCTTTGTTGAAGGCGTGTTCGAGAAACTGAAGACTAAAAATCTTGGAGAATCTCGATAAATTTCTAATAACTCATTGTTAAAATTATAATTGAAAAACATAGGTAACTTGATCATGCTTTAAGAGAAGGACATCTTTTGAGTATTGAAGTGAGAATAGATGTGATATCACTAAACAATTTGAAGTGAACTTAATCCCAAAACCATGAGCTCTATTCTCTCTATAGAAATTTATAAAAAACCATTACTGTAAACACAAGAAAATAAAACCGTGTTCTTTAGACTTTTAGAGATTAATCTTCATACAATTGAAGGAACTTTGATAAGTACTTACACTTGCAAATTAAACCCTCTTTTATATTTTTGATAGAAAGTCATTATGGTGTTAGTTATAAATACAACTATGGATTTATAACAACGAAAAAATAATTGACATTACCTCCTTTAAGACATGCAACATATTTAAACCTTTTCTAAAACTAGCATCTTAATCATGCTAGGGAAGTAGTTTCTCGACGTAATTTTAAATAACACCTACTGGATCTTACGCTTACCTGCTAAACCTGTAAGGAACCAACAGTCCAATTGTGTTAGCAGAATGCTAAGTAAGCCCTGATCTTATACAAGAATTCTTACCTACTTGACAAAATTTAATCATCAGTATATCTAGCAACAACAAAATGTGAGTCCTTTTATAACTTTGATAGAACTAAAGCTGTTAAGTCATTAATAGTACTAACATAGGTGTTTAAGATTACATCCATTAGTTTACAGGTTCTTTTAAAGAAGAAATCCCATGTTCTTTTATAAACTGTTTCATTTTTCTGCTAACCATTAGCAGTTACTTAGCTACGTCTTTAGACATTTTATGTCCCTTTAAAAAAATTTAAATTTTTATGAATTTTTGGGTTATTATAGGAAATGCACTTTCGCAGTGTAAATTGAGAACGCATATGTGTTATTAATGGTACGTTTGGAATAACTTGAGCCCAAACACAAGGCTAAGGTTAGTAAGGAAGTATCGCATATGCGATATATCGCATATGCATTCTATAAAAGTTAAATCTCACATATGCAATATATCGCATATGTGATATATATCGTAAGTGCGATATATCGCATATGCGATATGGAAAACTAAAAAAAACAAAACAGAGGCCACGCGCCTCATTTCTCATTTGCACAGTGAAGTTTTGGGAGAGCGATAAACCACACAGACCATTTGTGTTTCACCATTTGGAGGTCGACTCAGAGGTGGCTTGGCTCCAATGGCAGGTAACTTCTCATATCCATTTCAATTTGTTTTCAATTCTTTATTGTTTTTCTTAATTTCATAGTTTTTATAATTGTTTAAAACAAATTTAATAAAAAAAATTGAATTAAATCAAAGAATGATAAATTAAAACAATTTGTATTTTTTTGTTTAAATATTAACAGATAACAGAAATGAGCAAGATAATGTGGAAAATGAACCCACTAATAACCCAAAACCTAACCCAAACATGAACCCAAACCCAAACCCGGAGGGGGAAGAAGATTGAAACTCACAGATTCTGGTGCGTTTGGCATCATTGAGGCACCTTATCTCATCTATTAGAGGGGGGGATCATTTGAGACAGTATTTAGTCGATGCATTGGACACAATAACAAACACAATTGCCAATGCCCAAAGAGCTCTGTCAAAGATTAGCTCGCACAGAGAATCTAGGAGGTAATACTACTCCGATGGATTGAGTTATAAAGACATTAAAGACCTAAATATTACAAAAGACCAATTATTTTCATTATTCCTGGACCCTAGCACCGGATTGGTTCCACCCACCATTCGAGCACACATTTCCATAGACTGGTGCATGGAACCAAATATAAAGGCTAATTGGATGGATCGTTGGTATATGGTCTTCGATGAAGACCCTCATGGGAATAGGGACATCCCATTTTATTTCCTTAGGAAGTTGTATGCAGAATTCATCCTAGGGAAACATGTTAACTATTTTGATATTTTAGGTTTCCAGGGTGTTGGTCATGGGATGCCCTAAGATAGGGAAGGGGCCAAGATGAATCCTAACCGTGTGCCACGCACACCAAAACTCCCTCGGCTATATCCTCCTCTGGGTCCTGTGATTGAGAATACACAGGAGGCCTTATTTGACTTGGTAGATACATTGCTTTAGCATGGCACTGATGTCCAAGGCAATGTAGGCCAAGGGGTTGGCACTTCTAAGTTCGGCCCATCTACAGATCACACAAGAGATGCTAAGCATTCAGAACGTTGTGTTACTCCACACCCTTGCACTTCGTCTGGAGGCATATGCTATGGCCCTGCTTTAGACTTTCAAGACGATGGATTACTTTTATTTGTAAGTAAAAATCATTATTTTCATATTATATTTTGTTTCATATCACAATTTTCAGTTGTTTCGCAATTTATTTCTATTTAATTATATAACAAATGATGTGAAAAAATATACAGCTTGTGTCCCATGGCACACCAAAGTCACATAGTCCGCCAATCAATGTTGAGAATATTGATGCTGATGTCAATATTGCATATGGGTTTGGTTCTTCACCATTAGCGGTAAGAACTATACTTGTTAATTTGTCAAGTTTATTTACATATTTATAGTAGATATTGTAACATTCAATACATCCTAATTTTGATACAACATGTTTTATACAGGGTGATCAGGATGAGTACATTGAATCTCAGCTTAGTCCCTCTCATGCAGAGGTAGATTCCCAGACATAGGTATTATTTTAAAAATGATTTTAATTATGCTTTTAATTATGTTTCTCTTTCTTTAAAAAAACCATTTTTCGTCCATCATGTATATGTCTCGTTTTCTTTGTATTATCTGACATTGACATATGTTACGTTATGCAAGCATCCATTGAGCCATTGTTGCTTGAAGAGCACCACAGTGAGGTTGTTTCCGACCCACCTCTTCCCCCTCGCCAGGTAAATGTATGTTTCGCTTTCTTTGAAAACATCATTTTCTATCCATGTAATATATATGTCTATGATTCTTTTTATTATCTGAATTTGACATATGTTATTTTATGCAGGCTTCTATTGAGGCATCGGTGCTTGAAGAGCACCAGATTGATGACCCACCTATGATGAGCCAGCAGGTACATTTATGTATCGCTTTCTTTTAATTGTGATTTTAATGATTCAACATGTACTTTTTAAATTTTTTGAAATTGTCTATTTGTATCTTTATCCTTTTGTACGTAGGAACTTGATCTTGATGATGCTATCCAACAAGTGAAATTCTTCGCTAATGCATGTAGAAATCATTTTATCCCATTGATAGATGATTGACCCACTGGTTACACACCTCCTCACGTCCCCCAGATATATTTATATATTGCAACTCTTGCTTATATTACTTTTTGTACATGTTGCAGTATCTTTTTCCGTGTTGCCCCCATTGATATGTCTCTTTTTCTTTGTATTATCTGACATTGACATATCTATTACTTTATGCAGGAATCTATTGAGACAGTGGTGCTTGAAGAGCACCAAAGTGAGGTTGTTTTCGACCCACCTCTGACGAGCAAGCAAGTAAGTTTATGTATCTCTTTCTTTGTACGTTTATGTATGGCTTTCCTTGATCTGGTGCTTTCTCTTTGTACGTTTTTGTATATTTATGTCTCGCTTTGACATATGCTACTTTATGTAGGAATCTATTGAGACAGTGGTGCTTGAAGAGCACCAACGCGAGGTTTTTTTCGACCCACCTCTTCCCCCCCGCTAGGTACATGTATCTTTCGCTTTCTTTGGAAACATCATTTTCCGTCCATGTAGTATATATGTCTCTGATTCTTTTTATTATCTAAAATTGACATATATGTTACTTTATGCAGGATTCTAGTGAGGCACCAGTGCTTGAAGAGTACCAAATCAGTGACCCGCCTCTGATGAGCTAGCAGGTATGTTTATGTATCACTTTCTTTGTATGTTTGTGTATCGCTTTCTCTGATTTGGTGCTTGAAGAGACCCAAATTGGTGACCCACCTCTTACCCCCCATTGTACATGTATATTTGTTGACATTGGCATATATATTTTTTTATGCAGCTTGATAGCAAGCAAGTGGTGCTTGAAGAGCACCCAATCAGGGTCATTGTTAGTGAGGCACCACGACCCACCATTACTTACTCACATACAGTAAGTAAAAATGTTATATTGGTTTTGGAATTTGAACACATGTGCATAGAATTTTTATAGGTTGGTAAACTAACTTACAAAATTTGGCTTTTCTGTAGTCTCCACTGATGCGACCTATCCATCTTGTTCAACAATGGGGATCACCAATGAGCAGTCGAAAAATAAATCTAGACTTCTTCGAAGACATTGGCAGTGGCAGCGAAAGGGGGGATAACTAGAATAAATGTATAGGGGGGATACATCTATGTAAATTTTTGTTTTTATACACACAGATGTACATTTTGATCCACTATTTTGTATTATGGCCATGTGGCATGCCAATTTTTGTAACATTATTTCCATACATATATAATATAAAGCAAGGTTCAAATTTATACATATATGGTTGACTTGATCTTGGAACATGATATGTGTGGTTCACCTATGTGATATAATGATATGTGTGGTTCACATGTGTGCTAACTTATGAATTTCCAATGCTTAAAGGAAGAATTTATGACTCATCAACTTTTTAACATTATGGCTATCCTCAACTTTTTAACATCATAATCATACCATACGCTACCTAAATTACATACACTAACATCATAACACTGAGTCATGCATGCATGTGTAATATACCATATCATACCCTACAATACCCTATGATACTAACATCATACGATACTAACATACAATAACATACCCTACAATACCCTATGATACTAACCTCATACCATACTAACATACCATACCATTGTAATATACCATAACATACCATACAATATCATACCCTACAAACCCTAGTTGGTTTTCAATATGTACATGCATCCATGTGTTTCTAGTTCCATCTCATAACTTGTAAAGAGGTCACTAAACCATAGTTCCATGTCATAACTTGTCAACCCTAGTGATAGCATGCAAATTGGTGTTCATGAAACCCTAGTTGGTTTCCAATTTGTACATGTCCATGTATTTCTAGTTCCCTCTCATAATTTGTAAAGACCTCACTAAACCCTAGTTCCATGTCATAACTTGTCAACCCTAGTGGTAGCATGCAAATTGGTGTTCATGAAACCCTATTTGGTTTCCGATTTGTACATGTCCATGTGTTTCTAGTTCCGTCTCTTAACTTGTAAAGAGCTCACTAAACCCTAGTTCCATCTCATTATTTGTCAACCCTAGTGATATCATGCAAATTGGTGTTCATGAAAGCCTAGTTGGTTTCCAATTTGTACATGTCTATGTGTTTCTAGTTCCCTCTCTTAACTTGAAAATTGATCACTAAACCCTAGTTCCATCTCATTATTTGTCAACCCTATTTGGTTTCCAATTTCTATTTCCCTCTCTTAACTTGTAAATGGATCAATAAACCCTAGTTCCATGTCATAACTTGTCAACCCTAGTGATAGCATGCAAATTGGTGTTCATGAAGCCTAGTTGGTTTCCAATTTGTACATGTCCATGTGTTTCTAGTTCCGTCTCATAACTTGTAAAGAGATCACTAAACCTAGTTCCATCTCATTATTTGTCAACCTTAGTGATAGCATGAAAATTTGTGTTCATGAAAGCCTAGTTGGTTTCCAATTTGTACATGTCCATGTGTTTCTAGTTCTGTCTCATAACTTGTAAAGAGCTCACTAAACCCTAGTTCCATTTCATTATTTGTCAACCCTAGTGATAGCATGCAAATTGGTGTTCATGAAATCCTAGTTGGTTTCCAATTTGTACAGGTCCATGTGTTTCTAGTTCCCTCTCTTAACTTGTAAATTACTCACTAAACCCTAGTTCCATCTCATTATTTGTCAACCCTAGCTGATTTCCAATTTCTAGTTCCCTCTCTTAACTTGTAAATTTCTCACTAAACCCTAGTTCCATCGCATTATTTGTCAACCCATGCAAAGTGGTGTTCATGAAACCCTAGTTGGTTTCCAATTTGTACATGTCCATGTGTTTCTAGTTCCCTCTCTTAACTTGTAAATTCCTGACTAAACCCTTGTTCCATCTCATAACTTGTCAACCCTAGTGATAGCTTGCAAAGTGGTGTTCATGAAACCCTAGTTGGTTTCCAATTTGTACATGTCCATGTGTTTTTAGTTCCATCTCTTAACTTGTAAAGAGCTCACTAAATCCTAACCCATCTCATAACTTGTCAATCCTAGTGATAGCATGCAAAGTGGTGTTCATGAAACCCTAGTTGGTTTCCAATTTGTACATGGAAATGTAATTAAATGTATATTAAACTAAAAACCTCAAGAAATGTAAATTTCAACAACTCGAGAGCATGTTATTTTCCGAATTCTATTTGTTGGTGTCTAAAGACACCGTTCTTGGCGCCTCCAATTTGTTGTATATGGTGTTTGTATCCTAGGCACACGAAAGGCTAGAAATTAGTAACATCATAAGAAAAAAAAGAGAACCCGATGAAAATGTGCAAACATGATTTATAAATAACTCACCCGAGGTTGTACGATCATGTTTATAGTGTCCAGTATCCTCTGAATAATATTATGTATTTGAATGGTATCGGTCAATCACAGGTTTATTGCATTGGGAATAAACTAAGGCTAAATAATTGAAATTGTGGTTCAGAATCACTTTAAAGGTTAAATAATGCACCTGACAATGCACTCATACAAGTAGGCCATATGGATCATCTCTGGTGTCGATGGTGTCCATCAATATTTCGTGCTCTATATGAGGTAGCAAGTATCATACATGTGACATATTTTTGTGACCAAGTGTGCGTAGCTTGATGTATATACCAACTACTAAGTTGGTGAAGTGGTTTACAATAGCTCCTGGTCTATAATATTGATATACATACCCACCCTTCCTTTTCTATTGTGCTGCAAGTGTCAAGTACTCCCCTTTTATAACCATCAAGCAAGTTGGGAATTCAATATTTTCATCATCTGTAACAAGTTCGAGAATGGTTTGTTACCCCTCTAAGCAACGTGCCAACCAATAGTTAGAACCCCATTCATTATTTTTTGGGGAAACCACTGCATATATCTGACCTATGAAAGGAAATAGGTCGAGTTAACAATACATTTTTTAAATAATGTCTTGCATTTCTAATTTCTACATAAATTAAATTCTATGTAGGTCGAGTAAACAATACATAAATACATTTTCAAATTTAGGTACTACTCATGTACCTGCTTGTATGAGATCCAATATGTGATCATAGTCTGTAGAAATATGTGTCTGATCATATTCCAAATGGTCTATTTCATTAACCCCATTGGAATTGGTGCCAAGTGTCACTCGATCCCATGTATCAATGGTATCTGTATACTCACAATCATCCCATTCATCAATGCTATAGGAACTGCAAAAGAAAGCCTTCAATCTTGTCCAAATTTGTAGGGCCGAGTTGTTTGAGCTTCTAATTCAATGAAACTGCCGAGTTCCATGCACTGTGTTCACCCGATGTGTTTGTGATCGGTCCACATTTGTCACCTCCCAGAATATTCTTCGCACTAGGTGTTTCCTTGTTGCTTTTTCTCCCATTACAGATGCACACCATTTCACTATAGATGCAGCATCTTGAAGGCGAGCACCTGTAAACTTCATCTCTTCCCTTCGAAGGGTAGTTTTAATGCATGCACTAGCACCATCGTACTCTCCTTTTCCATGACCAGTTTCGTAGTTCCATACATGTGGCACCTTGTATTTTATGTGCAACAAACACAACCATTCAAATACACATGCATTCTTGAACTGTCCAACACAACCATCTGACCAAATGAAATGACGATAAAATGGTATATCCATAGATATCACATGATCATAGAATAATTTAAAGTAATGTTGCATGTAATGGATGTCATGGGTCCGGTCATCACTTATGTAGAAGTGACTTTCTTTCAATATCACACGTTTCTCTTAATTGTTATCTGGCCCATGTCAATACGTGATATGCACCATTATGCTCACCTGCTCTGAGTGATAGTATTGACTTTGTATTTCATTTTGTGGTTGTAGGGTGTAATTTTCCAAAAAGTCAACCACTGATAGTATTGTTCCGAGAGGGAAGTTGTCTCGACATATTATGAATTGCTCATCTTGCCACCGTGCCATATCGACATGTTGAATGTACTGTTGGATATTTCCACGAAACTCTGAAATAAAATCACATACTTGCACCTGGTGTAAAAAGATAAATAGTATTAATAAACCACATAAAAAAATGTGTACATGAATATTAATATGTCAATATTCAACAATTTACCTGTGAAGTCACCAATTTAATATTCCTTCATTATTTCCCATCATGTAGCTGATATGTCTCATACTGATAGTTTTGCTTCTCGACAATTGCATTCTCGAATGCTTGATCTTCACTTTCATGGATGGAAAAAAAAACCATAATGATAACCCACCACAATTGTTGCAAGAACCATCTACACATTGTTTTAAGTAATGTGTATGCCCATCTTTCCTCGGACACATTATGCTATGGATGAAATCTCTGGATGAAATTGGCGGTACTGTACTTGAGCATTCCTACACATGGTTAGGATGCAAAAAACGTCGTATATGTGAAAATGTATGGTAATATAGGTCAAAATCTATGTGGTATCTACAACAACAAGTGTTTCGGATGGTATTGATTCTAACATACCAAGGCTTGCATTTTTCAAAAGATCTTTGCCCAAGCCTTAGCTCTACATGGGAAACTTTAAACATCTCGAACAGTTGAGTTTGTGTCATGTCAAGACAATGTTTAACATGAGGTTCATTGTTTCTATAACCCCTACAATGTTTTAACACATCCTTCGTGTTAGAAGAAGGCCTAGTTTTATCATGCAATAACGTGTGCACTAGGCCCTTCACTACTTCGACTAACTTCATGTCTTTGTGGGGAAACCTACCGCTAAATTCCCATAATGTTTCCATTTGTCCCTCTACATCAAGGTTGTCTCTTCTTAATGAATATTTTTTAAGTGTCTTTGGATGTAAAGGCACAATTTGTGATGTACATTTAAGTAAATGACGTTGTCTTGTGGATCTACATACAATTGATTCAGCCAATACACGATGAGCCACATTATAGCCTTGTGAACGCGTTTTCTTACCAATCGATGTGAATGCAGTAGTAAGAGATTAAACAATGTGATTACTTGATTCAATATTCTTCATTGTTCTTATGCCTAAATTTCTTCTAACAATTTCCATATTTCTATATTTAAGCAAAGCTAAAAACAATTGGCATTTACTGGCTTCGGATTTGTTATCAAAATATTGTTTCATTATTTGGGAAAAATGACGAAGGATAGTGCGTTTAGCCACCTTACCTTCCATGGAATTCAATTCACTCTCGTCCACTTGTATGCGTTTATGAGTTCTCTTTCATTTTGATGCAAAATTTCTTGCCGTTTGAAATGATGGAGTGATGTTTACATCCACTACAGGCTAACAATTTCAATTAGGAGATTGAACCACCGGCCATGGTTGTTGCTGAGTCACATTTGCATCAGGAGTAACATAATTATTGAACTCTTCACAAGATTGTTCATTTACTAATGGATCAATATTATCAACTTCCATATAACCAACTTCCTTTAATGTTGCATTATCTTCCTCGGCTTCTATGTCAGGTATCTATTGAGGGGGAATGGGAACTATTTACTCATGTAATGAATGTGGTCGATTTCTTGAATCTTCCCTCTTTTTTCTTTTTTCTTTTCAGCTTCTTTCAGTGTAAGCACCTTCCTCACTGACTTTTGACCTCTATTGCATACATTCCCCATTTAAATCCACCCAAACCTGTACAAAACTATGGGATTATGTAGGTAATGATTAAATTGCACGTTGAACAGTCCTCTGTGCACAGGTTCAGAAGAATTATGTCTTTTTCTATAGTAAACCTGGCCCACAACACGCAACCCAACATTTTTTATATAACACATATCACATATACGATATAACGCACCTTCGATTTATCGCATATACGATATTGATACAATGCTTTTCAATTAACAGGTAGGTTTTTTTCATGATCTCCAAAATGCATATAGTGCATATGGGATATACCGCATAAGTGATTCAGTGCTCGCTGAATATGCAACCTAACTGATCTATGCTTATCAAATATTAAAATATTAAATATCAAATGCATATCAAACTTGGACTGAAATATGTTAAACTTCTATAACGAATAGTATGACTATGCCAACGATGATTATGAGGATGATGATGACTATGCCGGGTGATTATAATGATGATGATGATGATGATGATGATCATGACGATGATGACTGTGATGATGAGGATGAGGATGAGGAGGAGGAGGAGGACAAGGAGGATGATGACTATGATGATGAGGATGAGGATGAGGATGGTGATGATGATGATGACGATGATTAAAATCAAACGCAATGACAATGTTGATTAAAATCATAAATCGTTTGAAACTTTGGCTCTATACATGGTGGATGATAAATCTTGTTAAGATATATATGCCATTTGATTGAATTTTGGCCATCCATCCTTAATCAAAGATTAAAAGAACCGGACATCCTTTATCAAGGATTAAAAGAACACGATAACGATTAAAAGAACACAATAACTATAACAATGTTGATTAAAGTCACCTATCGCCTATCGATGAATCATCACTAGCAGTTTACAGTGAGAGTGTACGTTGATCCATCAGTACTCATTATGGCTTTGTTACATCCAAAATAGCTACCAAACAAGCATTCTCACAGCTTTATAACATCCTTTGAGCGCTGACATAAATCAATCTTCAATCTCTCTATGAATGTTGCAAATTTTCCCTTGAAGCTGAATAGATCGAAGGATAGGAGGAATTATTGTTTTCTTGGATGCGCAGCCCATGGCTTCGTTCACTACCCTTGTTTACATGTATTTATGACTTCTTGCTTTTTTGGTGCCTAAACACAATGGTATAAATCCAAGTTTCTACAATTGTTCTGTTTATTTAATCAATTGTCCAAGGATGTATGTTTCTTTCTCAGTTTGGTTTTGATATTCCACATTTTATATTTATTCAATTCTGGTAGATATAGACCATTCTTATTCTCATTGTAATTTTTGTTTTATTTACACAATACTCCAAGGATATATATTTCTTTCTTAGTTTTGCTTTGGTATTCCACACTTTATACTAATTCAAGTCTGTCAGCATCCAAATTCTCATTGTATTCTTTTGTTTTCTTTCCACTATCCTATTGTATCAACATTTCTTGTATCAAGAATGATATTATATTTTTTCTTTTAAATCTCTTAATTGCTCATAGATTTCGGTAGCCATGCCAACGTGAAGTCCAACGTTCAATTCTGGTAATTCCTAAGCTAGTGGAAATTTAATATTATTGTCATGAACGTAAAGTCTGAGACCCCTTAAAAAATCTGGAAGCATTGGAATGCCTATGTACATACGTTGAGGGTTAAAACCCTATTTCCCAATTTTTATTTCTCTAAAATGTCTGTGTACATACATTTGGATTTAAATCCTTATTTCTTAATGTTTCTTTGCTTTCTCTATCATTCGTGTCCATCATAGTGTTGTCTTGTTAACAAAGAAAGAGAGAAAATGATTCGCCCATAGTGTTGTCTTGTGATGATGATGATGATGATGATGATGATGTCGATGACGATGAGGAGGAGGAGGAGGAGGAGGACTATGATGATGATGATGAGGATGAGGGTGATGATGATGATGATGATGATGATGATGATGATGACCTTGATGATGATGATGAGAATGAGGGTGATGATGAAGATGATGAGGATGAGGAGGAGGATGAGGATGAAGATGGTGGTGGTGATGATGATGATGATGATGAGGATGGTGATGATGATGATGATGATGATGATGATGACGATGAGGATGATGATGGTGGTGATGATGATGATGATGATGATAATGATGACGATGATGATGATGACAATGAACAATGATGATGATGATGATGATGAGGATGAGGATGAGGGTGGTGGTGATGATGATGATGATGACGATGATGATGATGACGACGACGATGATGATGAACAATGATGGTGATGATGAGGAGGAGGATGATGACTATGATGATGATGAGGAGGATGAGGGTGATGATGATGATGATGACAATGATGATGACGATGAGGATGAGGGTGGTGATGATGAGGAGGAGGAGAAGGATGATGATGATGATGATGATGATGACGACGATGATGATGATGAAAAATGATGCTGATGAGGAGGAGGAGGAGGAGGATGACTATGATGATGATGAGGAGGATGAGGGTGAGGATGATGAGGATGATGATGGTGATGATGAGGATGATGATGGTGATGATGAGGATGACGATGATGATGAGGATGATGATGAGGATGACGATGATGACGACGATGATGATGAACAATGATAGTGATGATGAGAAGGAGGAGGAGGATTACTATGATGAGGAGGAGGAGGATGAGGGTGTTGATGATGAGGAGGAGGAGGATGATGACGATGAGGATGATGATGAACAATGATGGTGATGATGATGACGATGATGACGACGATGACGATGAGGATGATGGTGATGATAATGGTGATGATGATGATGATGATCACTATCATCATCATCACCATCATTTTTCATCATCATCGTCATCATCATCATCATCAGCAGTAGAAGCATCATCATCATCATCCTCATCATCATCATCATCATCATCATGAGGATGATGATGATGATGATGATGATGACGATGACAATGATGATGAACAATGATGGTGATGAGGAGGAGGAGGAGGAGGATGATGACTATGATGATGATGATGATGAGGATGAGGGTGATGATGATGATGATGACCTTGATGATGACCATGATGATGATGAGGATGGTGATGGTGATGATGACCATGATGATGATGATGAGGATGAGGGTGATGGTGATGATGATGAGGATGAGGATGGTGATGGTGATGATGATGATGATGATGATGATGAGGATGGTGATGATGACGATGATGATGATGACGATGATGACGATGATGGTGATGGTGATGATGATGATGATGATGACAATGATGACGATGATGATGAACAATGATGATGATGATGAGGATGATGAGGATGAGGGTGATGAGGAGGATGAGGAGGATGAGGATGAAAACGATGATGATGAACAGTGATGGTGATGATGAGGAGGAGAAGGATGATGACTATGATGATGATGATGAGAATGATGATGATGATGATGATGATGATGATGATGATGATGATGACAATGATGATGAGGATGAGGATGAGGGTGGTGATGATGATGATGATGATGAACAATGATGGTGATGAGGAGGAGGAGGAGGATGACTATGATGATGATGAGGAGGATGAGGGTGATGATGATGATGGTGCTGATGAGGATGATGATGGTGATGATGAGGATGAGGATGAGGATGAGGATGAGGATGAGGATGATGATGATGATGACGACGATGATGAACAATGATGGTGATGATGAGGAGGAAAATGATGACGATGATGATGAGGATGATGGTTATGATGATGAGGATGATGATGAGGATGATAATGATGATGATGATGATGATAATGATGATGACCATGATAATGAACAATGATGGTGATTATGATGATGATGATGATGATGAGGATGAGGATGAGGATGATGACAACGATTATGAGGAACAATGATGATATGTTTAGTTGAAGCTTTGCTTTGATTTTATTTTCAAGCATTTGCAATGGAATGGTGATGATGAACAATGATGATGATGATGATGAGGATGATGACAATGATTATGATGATGATGATGATGATGATGATGATGATGATCGTGATGACGATGACGATCAACAATGATGGTTATGATGATGATGATGATGATCACGATGATGATCACGATGACTATGGCTATGAGGATGATTATGATGATGATGACGATGATAGAAATGATATTTCACTCTATTACTATAAATACTAATTACTAAATCTTGAAAATCATCGAAATCTTTAATACACATATAAACACTCATTACACTAATGGACACACACTTGTTTGAAGATTCTTAGTACTAGAGGATCTGTTCTATTCTATGGACTGTACATTTGCAGACATCGATAAACAACTGTCCACCCCTCATATCTCTCCCATCACCCCCCCTCATATATCTCCCATAACCATCCCTCCCTTCCCATTATATTTCTCCTCCCTTCATTCCCCCATATATGTCCCCTACCCATCCCTCCCTCCCATGATTCCCTCTACACCTTCCTCTCCCTCCTTTGACTCCCCCCCTCTTAACCAATATAATGTTGGGCCATGAGCCACCCCATAGACCGTCTGGATGGAATATTGGAAGTCTAAATGGTATTATAATGGGATAAGTATGCCATTACTTGTTTTTACTCTCGTACCAAATTAGTTAAGAAAAAATGCATATGTGTTATAGCTTATTCATATCGCATATGCGATATGAATAAGCTATAACGCATATGCATTTTTTTTAAATTAAAAAAATCGACGGGAATAAGGTTTGACATTATGTTCGGAAATAGCTTCGAACTACCGAACCTATTGGCTAGGTTAAATAAACCAGGTCTATTGCTTGTCTTTTAGAACTCTATCAATATGCTCAATTTAGATGCCATGTTTTGCTATGATAGACACAATATTTTTTATGAAAATTTAGAATATTGTATAGTACGATCTTATGAATCTGAATATGTAATTTTTTCCTTCAAAACTATATTTTATTTATTTATAATTATTTTTCTAAATGACACATGTCAATTTTCGAAAATAGATACATCAATTGTTTTTTATATAACTTTTGATTTCCATCACCATTTCCCAAGAAATCTATATGGTGCACTAGATGAGATCAAGTTCTACGATCTTATATATAGAAATCAAGGATTTCATTGATTTTTTCCCCTAAAGTGTTGCACCTACACATACCATTTTCATTTCAAGATTTTGTGACTTCAATAATTAATAATAATAAAAATAATTCATGAAAAATTCTGAATAAATAGTGTTGCACTAGGCCCATATGTCCTTTACATGTCTGCAATATTTTATCCCAAATTGACATCATTTACCTCATATATTGCTGCACCTGCACAAACATATCTGTTAAGATGTGCTAAAAATTTGAAAACCCAATTTCACGGAAACTAATTTTACAATCATTTATACACATTTTATCTGCATAAATTCTATATATTATGAAATCTGATTCAATTACCTATCTTTTGTATTTTTACTTCATCTTCAAATAAGTTAGAGAAGTACCCCTAATTGTCACCTAAACTCAGAGTTTCTATGTTTTTCCAGTATTATGTGGCATCTAAAGTGTCCTTAAAGGATTGCATGATTGTGCATCAGCCCATATACCTACCACTTTGTTCCATCGGTGTGATTGTATTTCAAAATAATTGGTGCTCACATTCCATTCAAAATCATTAAAATCGTCGGATATCATTTTATCATCGGTGACCAATGATCAATGACTATCATAAAAATTACACTGAATTGATATATCTATATTTTATTTTTATTATTTTAATAATTCTATTATTCATAAGAAAATGAAACCATTTTTATAATAGTATTCATATAATTTGAAATTTAATTATTTTGTTTAGATTAGTTTTTTATAACATCTTATTTCACATTTGTTCATTGTAATATTTAATCATTGATGTATTTAATCCACAATTTAACATTTCACAATGACATTAGACAATGCAATAGAATATGAAACTTATTTTATTATATATGAATAAGAGACCATTTTCCATACATAATGGGACAACATAAAGGTCCACAATAATCAAAATGTCAATATGTAATTGTTATACTCATTGGTAACATGTTGTCTTCCAATTGGGAAACTATGTCCAGTACCTTATACCAAATTCCTGATCGTCACACACAATTATTTCAAAACTTACAATAGCTTGCATTAGCATTCAATTATATTGATTTTCATTCTTCACAGCAACTGTTGTCATTACTCAAGCAACTTGCATGACTTAGGTTATTTGATCTATTTTTTTATTGCTTCCATTATGTTCCTCCTCTTAACTTGCATCTACAAGTATACAAATAAAGTCACAATGAGTGTATTTACATTGGTGGGAATAATACAAAAATAGATCATATGCATGATTATGTAAAGTGAAACGCATAGCATAGCAACAATTGTGTCTTGAACAACACACATTCTTTCAAAACCAAATTTCATGCAATATATCAACAACTCTTTTGTTGATACTTTGTTTCGTGCAAGTTTTATACCTTATCACAAATCATAGATTTAATATAAAGGTTTTTTGTTGTTCCATTAACTATAAATGAGACAAGTAAGCCAACATAGATATTTACAAATTCCACAATTAATTTTTTATACAACAACATATACTCATAACCCATACATAACCCAATGGAAATCAATTCTTTTGATATATCTTCTTTGAATGTAAGAACATGTTTGAAGGAATCCAAGGATGGGTGTAAAAAACTTAAAATATAAATATCACACCCAATATGAAATCTTAAGTTGTAAGGAAAATTCACAATTAATCACAAACTTTGTTATCAACCCTTTTCTTCATTTTCTCCATGTCTTATATGTTGAATCAGTTCCATTTTTTTTCTTTTATAAAACAAAAGAATTGAAAATTAATATTTAATGTTAAATTAATTAATTATATGTAGATAAAATTAAAAATCAGTGATTAGATACATTTGAATCACATTGTTTTTGAGATGGATCCTTCTGTGATTCAATTATGCCTATTTCTTTCACCATCTCCTTCTACACTTTTTGTGCATCCTTACTAGCATTTTTTTTCGATATTACATCGTTTGTCCTTTGGGATTTTCATAATCATCCTAAAAAAATAAAACAACATTAAACTATTTTTATATTGATATCCAAAGTAAATATAACATAATTAATATTAATAAATGAATGCTTTGTAGTAGTAATATACATATTATAAAAAATATATTTAGAAATATCACTTTTTCAATGATTATTTTTTGTTGTGGTATGTTTTTTCTATTGCAAGTCTGATAGGTCTCATTGATCATTGCTCTAGAAATTCTTTCTGCAGTTTAAATATAACGTGTTTCTTGGTGTCATTAGATTGATTTTTGTGTTGTCAGTGGAAAGTAAATCTATAGATTCTTTCCACTATTTTCCTCATAATTTTATAAAAAAAAATGTTCCCCTTTCAAAAACTTCCAACACCACTCTAAATGATCTAAGGACCAATTCATCATCATTTATATTTTCCATGATTTTTTTCTTAGGATGAAATTCCCTTTCCTTACTGTCGGTCCCTACAAAATATTCCACATTTATGAAATAGATTGTTTGAAACTTGTGTGTGTGTGTGTGTGTGTGTAACAGGAACATTTAGAAGTTTATATTAAAAAGATGGAAAATCCACAAAGCCAAAATACATATAAAGTTCTTGTTTCTTCTTACCACTAACAACCATAAATTGCATCTACAATCTACCCTAACATCAAATAATTCAAAATCCCCCCCCCCCATGAATACGTTTCTTCTGGTCGCTAACAACCATAACTTGCAGCTGCAATCTACCCTAACATCACATAATTCAAAATCTCCCCCTCCCCATGAATACGTTGGGAGAGAACAAGACTTAAGAAAGAAAGATTACTAGATATTATAAAAAATATCCTCACACTTGCTTATACTTTCAATACATAAAAAATTTCTAAGAAAAATGGGAGAAGCACCCTTCTCCAAAAAATATTCCTAGATGATCAGTTTCATGCTTGATCAAGGTTTCCTTATTAATCGGGTTTTCCATCTAGAATTTAAGTTTCTTGACCTTGCTTAACTTCTCCTACATCTTCTTGTCCCACATCTCATAAAATATGGTTGAATGATGTTCCTAAGCATTATGATCTCGGCATTCTCTTTCCACCTTGCTCTCGAACTTGCGAATTCTGGCATCATAGTGTTGCTCAAACATGCATAGGTGGTTATTCAAGTCAGACACCTTATGCTTCAAAGAATTACCTTCCGATGAGATTCTTTGAATTCCATGAGTCGGATAATAATCCATGTTTCTTACATTGTCTAACATGGAAATGAGTTTATTCTTCTTGGGCCTATCTGCCTCACATTCAAGATAATACTCCAAATTGTTGGGCCCTTTGATTTTGGATTCCTTTGCACTATTGAAATTTGTGGTTAATGCCATGATACGAGCATGTTGGGGATTATAACTCTATCACACACATATTCACATGAGTGACTCATTATCCCATGTGATTACCATGCTAGATAATTATTGCATAGTGTTTTTGGCTTAAATTTCCATCATATCAATCTTCTTCAAAGGAGGTTTCCCTCTTGATTTATACCTAAATTCCTTGATTTTCCCGGTAATATATTTGAACTAGGGAGAAGGATCATTTAATACCCACCTGTATTCATAATTATGTGCAGATGAGACATGCTTCTATAACCCACACAACCATCTTCCATAGGAATCCCTATCGTGCTGACATGTGGCAATCATAATGGTATGTAATGAATGAGGGAATCATTGTTATTCAATGATAAGAGCCCCATTTTTTATTTAATGGCTAGGTTAGCCATATAGGAATTGTACTTATTGAGGCCCCTTAACACATGATATAATGAATACTATGAAAATGGGGAAAATAAGACTAATTCTACTCATAATTCTATGAAGGGAGATATCCTTAACCTCCAACCTAGAACAAACTGATCCAATCATGTTTAATGAGCCCCCAAAGACCCAAATATTAGTTACTCCATGTTTCTTTTCTAGGATCAAATCTTGAAAGAAACCCAAATATTCAGCATAGTTGTTAATGTGCCTTCCAAAATCCCAACTGTATTCAATGGTTATTTGTGCCATAGAATAAAAAGTAATCCCTCATACCCCTTCCACCCCAGGATTCCCTTTGGAAGCACCATAAAAGGTAAACAAAAATTTTGTTGACATTGTCGCCATTTTTCAAATCCTTTCTATGATTTCTGTAATTTCCAAGACTCCATCCTCATAGGATCAATAGGATTGAAGTCAGTCTTTGGCTACAAATTTCCAATTCATTTGACTTCTTGAGGTAGAAAACCAAGCAAGGGATCCCTAATTAGATTAGGTCTCACACTCTCAAAGAGAAGACCTTTGGAATGTGTTTCCACCCTAGTTAGAGAAGAGGAGAATCAAGATTTTACAGAAGATAAGTTTATTCCTTTCTAACCATATTTTCTAGCAAACTATATTTGGAAGAGTTAGCCAACATGATTTAAACCAACATTTTCCCTTAAGAGAAGTAGGATACTTCCTTCCCCAACCTTTAAACATTTCACTTGTGGACCTCAGAGAAACAAATCCATTGCATATTGCATAGGTAGCATGAACCAAACTTGTTGGGAATAGGGGCACTCAAAGAACAAATGCTAAAGGTCTCCAAAGTTGAGGTACAAAGGGAACACCTAAAGGGAGCATTAAAACCCTATTTAGATAAGTTTTCTCATGTTAGAAGTCTATTATGCGCTAGTAGACAACAGAAGAAAGAGACCTTTGGGGTGCATTTACACAAAACCCCTTTCCAAAGAGTTTGATATGGATTACCTTCCTCATGAGGAGAGAGAGAAATATAAACTTGCACCACCATGTATTTCCCGTAGGATCCTATCCCCAACAATCCTTATCATAAAGGATTGTAGGGTATTTTCTAGGCTTGTAAGTTTCTTTAGGTTTTCATAAGATGATGCTAAATGTTTCATAAGTTCAATTTCTTTCCACACCATCCAAGCTTATCCTAGTGATTCTGAACATATAGATATATCCCAGAGAGTTTAAAATCTAACACTAGTCATCTATGTTTGAATCTTATCCAACTCCCAATCTTTCCCCAAGGTCTGGTTATTTAATATTTTATCCTTCGAAATGTTGATTTGTTTCACATTCCCATGGATCCAATATAATTTCCTTCGAATGAAATCTCAAGCCTAAGTTAAAGAAAAGGAGCCAATTTTGTGATCCATTCTAGCTTCTCAAGGGAGAGTCTAAGCACCTTAACCTTCAGCCCCTTGGGTAATTTTGAATCAACACTTCCTTTAACCATGATTTTTCCGTGGACGAACCTCCATAGAAGTTTCACACCAATTGCCATATTATTCAGCTTTAAATATTGAATTTGCAAACCTCCACTTAGAACAAGATTTTTAATTTTCTACGAGATGATCAGATGAAATCTATGCTCATTATTATTCCCCTCATTCTAGAATAAACTTCTATTAGACCCTACAACTTAGAGATAATTGAGGTGGGGCCAAACATAGAGAAAATTGAAATAATGGAAGCTCTGACAAGATCACCTTGATAAAAACCAGTTTCCCTACTAAATTTAACCAAAAAGCACCCCAACGATGAAGTTTTGATTTATTTTTTTCTACTATGATTTACCACATACTTCTTCTTGGCTTCCCTAGGATGATAGGAAGTCCAATATATTTAAATTCCTTCCAATCAGCATGTCATGGCATAGCCATGATTTGGAAGATTTGGTTCAAATCCCTGATCGAGATGTTCCAACCATATATTGCACTCTTCTCCTTATTTATTTTACTTATTAAATCAACTCAAATCCCATTTAGAATATTGTTGAATCTAAGTGCAGCATGGGTACACACAACTCCCATCGGTAGTGTATCAATCATAAACCAAGCATGATTGACACTCTTAACTCCTCAAGTGATCATTATACCTATAATTTATTCTTGAATTCATTCATATTCTAACATTTTACTGAGTACTTCATCCTTAATAATGTATATGAGTGGTGAGAGGGGGAATCCCTACCTAACGCCCATGTTATCCAAGAAGAATGCAACAACATTACCATTTACCAGGGGGCTAAACTATTGGGAGATGTACATGCCCGAATCCACCCAATGAGAACCTGAGAGAATCCCATTCTACTCATAACGTTAAATAGAAAGCCACATCTCACTCTATCAAAGGCATTGGCCATATATTTTTCTTTTCTCTTAATGCTAGAGTCAATGGCTTCTTGCACTATTGCAACATTGTCGAACAGTTGTCTTCCTTTAACAAATCCTCCTTGATTCTCCAAGATAAGAATTGGGATGAGGTATTTTAACCAATTTTTTGTCACTTTAGTGATTATCTTATAAGTTTAGTTACGTACAAAAATTACGCAGAAACAGGAGAATGAAGATGACAAATAATACTTGGAGATGAGAGCCAAAAATGAAGAATTTGTTGCAAACCCAATTTTAACAAACCTATAATATTTGCATACTAATCAATGCAAATACTTCTTGATAGTGAAACATAATGAAACGAATTGTAAATCCATCAAACCTAGGGGCCTTATCTGGTTCCATTTCCTATATTTCTTTTTTTATTTATTTTCCGGAGACTAGATACATAAGACAAAAGTTCTATTCTTTTGAGACATATGGAAGACTTGAGGATGTAAATTCCATATCATCCTCTTAATTCTCTTCTTCTTAGTACAAAGTTTTGAAGTGATCTAATGTTGTAGATTTGATTTGATCAAAACTAGTGACCTAATTCCACTCTAACATGGAGATTTATTTGACTTTATTTATATCCCTTCAAGCTTGGGATTGCTTGTGGAAAAAAACTAGTATTTTGATCTCCTAATTTTAACTAGAGGATCCTTGATTTATCCTCTAGTATTCCTCTTCATTTTTACATGATTTATGATATGCAACCTGGCCTCCTCAAGTAGATATTCTTGTTTAATCTTATTATTCTCCATATATAATTTATGCTCCTTTAACTTTTTGCTTGCATCCTTTCTACCTTGGGCATGGGATGGAAATCCTTTAGCCCAATATTTCAATGCATGTTTAACCCTACTAATATTTTCTTTCTAGAAAAATAAAGTAGATTCATTCACTAGTTGCATCCATGCATTGCTCACCAATACTTCCAAAAAACCCTAATGCTGATCCAACAGTAGGGAGAAACAAAAGGGAATGGGACCCAAATTAGGCTCATCTAGGAGGGATAATGATATCATCTTATGATTTGAAATACAATAAGGAATTATTAAGGAATAGCGTTCAATCCCCTGTAATAGAAAAGAGCTATGTATTAATAAAAAAACTATCATGTCAACTATATGACATAGCCCTACCCTCTTATTTGTCGAAGTGAACTTGCCTCATGAGGGTTTGATGTTTTGAATATCCCAGTTCATGGTTAATTCCTAAATCACTTATCTCATAGGATATATAACAAAAATGACACCCTTTCTTCTCAGGATTGGAGAGTGACATTTAAGTCCCCAACTAAGATGATATTATCTAGTCTTGCATTCCCTACAAAATTTTGAAGAGATTGCAAATATTCCTTTTTTTCTAAATTTAAATTGGGAACATACAAATTGAATATATTTACTTATATCTTAGAATGGAGGTGAACCAAAGAGGAAAATATCCAATGTTGATATATTTTAGACCGGATAAGCTCAAATATGTTATGGTCCCATAATGTTCCAATGCCCCCTAAGGTGCCTCGATATTTTCCTGTTATTCCTATGCTTTGCTTCCAAATTTTTTTACTTGAAATTAAAAATGCATCATCACTCAACTTGGCCTCCTAGATTAGAATAATATATGTCTTGGTAGATTGGATTAAGTCTTGAACTACTTCTTCTTTAGGCCGACTACCCAAACCTCTAATATTCTAGGAGACCGGATTCATTATTTAAACTAGGAAGAAGGGTGGGCCCCTTTCAAAACTCAATCCTATGGATTATTCTTAATAGAGTTCTGGGTACTACTTCTGGACATGACCTTTTCCAATGCAGAATGAGATCCCATTCTATTTTCTCATTGGGTTTCCTCTTCCCTCCTTTCTCTATCCATATTTATTCCCTTTTTTCGTAAGGTTCTCCTCCATGACCTCACCTTCTTCTTCTGGGGATTTACCAACAAAATCCTAAGAGATATCATTTTAGGATGAGAAAATTCAGGGGGAATATATGACTTGAGGGAAATATGAGCATCTTTTAGGATCTTAATATCTTCTTTTAGAAGGGATTCTAGGGTAGTTTCCTAGGTAGTGGTATTCCCTAGGGTTTCCTCAGGCTATTCCTCTTCACTATGCTAACTGAGAATATGAAATGTATTTTCCTTAGTTGGATCTAAAAGTTTAGAATAAGAACCCCTTGAGGGGGTTTAACCAAAACTTACCTTGGTTTCTTTGACCTTTTCATGTTCCTTACCTTTGTCCATTTCTCATATTACTGTGATTCAGGGGCGGGTTTCAGATTTTGCAAGCAATCCTTAGCAAAGTTCCTGTACTCATGACAAATATAGAATTTGAATGGAAGATTCTCATAATCCAATGGTTTAATATGAGACCATCCATCCACGGTGAGGGTGATGGCTTCTGGGAGTCCTACTTCAAGATCTACTTCCACACATATTCTAGAACATGAGTATTGATCTCTTGGATCTATCCAATCTATGTATTTACCTAGTGCATTTCCAATAGTTTTCAACTAATATAAGTTCCAATAATTGATCTAAAATTCTTAAGAAATCAAATCCATATATTAACATAAAATATATTTCATTACGAAGGTATTTAACTGATAGTGCACTTCACATGAATGTGAACTTACTTAATCAAACTTCTTCAACTTGCATAGGGTAAATGCACATGTAATTGCAGAAATATAAAGAGAATAATATATAAACACCATAATCTCTTTGATAATAGAGTTCACTAGACCTCCTGGATATGTCTCCAATTCCACTCTCAACTAGTGAGATCATTCTATTATAATGTTGAAATAATAACAATTACAATGGTGACTTACAATACAAGTTTTGGAGACACCCTCCAAACCCATGCCTCGGATGCACAAATGTACTTCAGCACTGAGATGCTCTCAAAAAACCAAGAATAACAAGTATAAAAAGACCATGCTTAAACGCAGTGCTCAAAGGATCCCTTTGGCATGTAAATCAAGACAATGCCCTGCAAATTCACTACTTATATGTTGAAATAGACATTGGAATCATACTCTCCTTGAAATTATGAAAAAAACAACTATAAACTTTTCTATGCTCTCTTCAAGTGCTCAAGGACCCCATTGACACACAAAGAAAAAATATACACTATATTATACAAATTCTTCCTTGGGATTCATGTCAATTCTCTCAAGAAGAGTTCACCTAAACTCTCTTAAAAAACTTCACTTCGAAATTTTTTGAGAAAATAGTGAGGATGCATCCCTTTATGGCCCCAAAAGGAATCTATTGGTTACAACCATATGAACTTCATAACAAATATATTAATTGCCATTACTTAACATAACCAAAGTTGTTGGCATACACAAATTAAGGAGGCCATGGGGGAGATGAACCGTGTCCATCAAACGCGGGGAGATGAACCATATCCATCACCTATGAGCGAGAGTAAAGGTCACCCTTAAAAGTCACCCTATAAGTTTAGTAGGGTCCTCAAAACAAATCCTAGCAAAAAAATAACTCCAAAAAAATAGTAAAATAGAACAAAACCAAATCTTCATGAAAATTGTGAGAAAAAGTAACTCCAAAAGAATAATAAAATATAAAGAAACCAAACCTTCTTAGAAAACCAAAGCTCTAAAAAAAACTATTTTTCTATTAATTAGTGAATAGTTGTTTTTCATATAAACCACTCGAAATATATTTATTATTTAAATATAAAATGAAGAAAGATGGTAAAAAATCATTGTGGTCAAAATCAAGGAAAGCTCACACACATGGGAAATTTCAACAAACATCCCCACATTTCATGGATGATACGTGGTGGGGTCGAGCAAACTGTCAGCTAGACATCCAAACCAGAACATGACAAAAATAATTATACTTGAAATATACTTATTATTTAAATATAAAATAAAGAAAGATAGTTTAAGATATTTACTATGAAAGTTGTTTAATGATTGCATATTGAAAAGAGTCATGAAGTAGTGGAGCTACATTTAAATTAAGTGTAGTCTATGCACTTAGTTGAGTGTTCATACTTCCAATAGCATCCACAAGGATAAAGCTTCTTCCATTAGCATCAACAAGGATTAATATTTTTTTTTCCACGGAAAAAATTCATAATTTTATATACTAGATACAAATTACATTTCGTAGATGATCCACTATCAAAAAAGATAAGTGTCCATATGATCAATTTATATTGCTCATAAAGGAAAATAGAATTCATAATTACAAAGTACAATATTGTATATATACAATATGTAATCTTTTTCTCCCAAATACTTCAAAATTTTCTGCTCCATATTATAATGCTTCTCAGCATAAAATAGGAAACTGTCCAAATATGTTAATAATCATCAAAATTGTCCAAAAATAGTAGCCATCAAACTGTCCAAATATGTTTATAATCATCAAAACTGTCCAAAAATAGTAGCCATCAATAGTATCTTCAAGCAGTAAAGAAAAAACTGTCCAAAAAGTCTCTTATACAATAATCAGCAAAGCTGTCCAACTGTAAATAACCAAAAACATTACCAGCATAATCATCAGAAATCATCCATGTATACATTCCTTGAAAATATAAATATATATATATAGTCTAATGAAGAAATCAGCACTATTCATAGTCCACAGTAACTAAGTCCTTCTGGTAAGATGAAATTGAAAAACCTAATAGATATCATGTCTTTCAGATCCCTTAAACTTAGAGATAAACCAATAGCCATTCTGAACTTTCCCACCATCATTTGCCAACTTATCAGCTAATGCATTTCTTTCTCTATAAATGTGTTTAAAATATGCCTCCTCAAAAAAATTAGAAAGTCTGTTGACTTCTTGTAATATCTGTACAAGTTGCAAATTATGCATTCTGAATTTACCTGTAATCCAGTTGATGACTAGCAGAGAGTCATCAAAAACCTAGATTTTAGTAATCTGCTTGTCCAATGCCAAAATTAGAAGTAATTTCATAGCATATAACTCAACGAGATTGTTAGTCCCTACCGCCAACCTAGCTTTAAAAGTGAAATAATGATCTTCCTTGAGGTAAACTATACCCCCAGCACCACACAAATGTGGATTACTAGAAGCAGATCCATCAAAAAAACCCCAAGGTTTAGTTTCATCAATAATTTCCTCAGTAATGATTCTAATCTTCACAACTTCATTATCCTGAGGATAAGATGAAAGCATACCCAAACAAGATGTTGAAACCTGCATAGGAGATGGAGTAAAATTATCAAAACAGCCATGATTTCTAGCCTTCCATATCAACCAGGTTACAATAACAAGCAGAGATCTAATTGATTTTACCTTGTTGCTGAAAACCCAATTCTTCAAACAAGATAGAATCGAGTCCCTAGCCCATAGATTCTGAATTTTTACCTTAGTTTCAATCTCCTTCCATACAGATTTAGTAAAAGGACAATCAGCCCCTAAATGAAAATTTTTTTCAGCATCACCTTTACACAGATAGCATCATCCAGGTCCTTCCCAACCCCTGCTATTTAGTAAATCCCAGGTAAGGGCTTTCACTGAGAACAAAAACCAGCAAAACATTTTTGTCTTGAGGGGACACTTAAGATGCCAAATGATATTCCACCACCAAACAGTTTCCATTTCATGCTATTCCAGAATCAAATGCATGTATCCACCTTTTGGGGAATACTTACCCGTTTTAGCCTGATTCCATACAAGCACGTCATCCTCATTATTAAGTCTGATATGGCTGGATTTTAGAATGGTTAGATATCCATTCCATGCATTTATATCCTGATCCTCAACAAGACCAGGTACATCTGCATTTAGCCATCCTTGTTCCATCAAGTATGACACAGTTGATGTCCCAATATCTTTCAAAAAGTAATATCCTGCAGAATGCAGATTATCAATCAAATGAGAGGGTAATCTGTGACGCCATCTACAACCTGCCCAAGGATCCAATCCAATACGAACATCAGCTCCATTCCCAATTTTCCAAACAAGAAAATCACCAATAAGATGAAAAGACCAAAGCATAGATTTCCAACAAATAGATATACCTAATTTATTTTTATCCTTTTCTCTAATCCAATCCAATAATGTGAGTGGCCTAATGTATTTCTGAGTGACAATCTGAACCCAAAGCCTTGAGCCATGGATGATGTTCCAAACACTCTTGGGAGCAAGTGCTTTGGCAAAAAGAGCAGGTACTTTCAAACCCCATCCACCCATTGATTTTGGATTTGCCAAGACCTTCCATGAAGTCCAAGGAATTCCAAAGGATGTACCACCACTACCAGACCATAAAAATTTAAAACAAAGTTTTTTTATTTTCTCAATAACCCCTACTAGAATCCAGAAGTGCATCCAATAAATGGGCAAGTCTTTAAGAACATGATTTATCAAAATCAACTTACCACCCCTGGACAACCATCTAAAACTCTAATTCTTAATGTGATTTTTCAGCTTTTGCAATGAGCCAATCCCAATCTTTCAGTAAATATCTACAAGGTTTTAAATAAAAACCGAGGTATTTTATACCACTATCAATTTTAAGGACAGTGTATGAAAAAATATTCTGTAAAGAGATCAACTCTGTTTCATCAAGCCCAGAATAATAGAAAGATGATTTTTCCTCATTAATCATCATCCTTGAGGCTTTAGTAAAATCCATCAAAATTTCATACAAAGTTGATAAAGACTATGCAGAGCCATCAGTGATCATAACAATGTCATTCACAAAAAGAACATGAGTTAATGAAACATTATTTCCAAAAGAGATGCCCTTGAAAACACCATTGAATTTTGCAGATAAAAGAGCCCTACTCAAGCCTTCAACAACAATAATAAAAAGCAGAGGGGCAAGTGGACACCCTTTTCTAAGTCCTCGTCCAGACCTAAAGAAACTAGATTTCACACCATTAATCAGAACAGAAAAGGTAACAGAGGTTAGGCTACTCATAACCCAAGTAATGAAGGATACATCAAAACCCATTTTGGTTAAAATAACCCAAAGATAAATCCAACTGACTCTATCATAGGCTTTAGATAAATCAATTTTAAGTACCACAGACTTTATACCCTTACAATGTATAGAGTGTAAGTCTTCCTGAATGGTCCCCGCAGCATCATGAATTTGCCTACTAGGCAAGAACCCAAACTGTTCATTTGAGATATATCTGCCCAATATCTTCTTAATCTTGGTAGATATAATCTTACCAATAATCTTATAACTGAAATTACATAAAGAAATGGGTCTGTAACCATTAAAGGTACTAGGGAAATCCGATTTAGGTATTAAGGCTATAAAAGTTGAGTTAAAAATAGCTGGTATTTTGCCATTTTTCTTGAATCCTCAATAACCCTTAACAGATCCATACTCATTACATCAAAAAGAACCCTATAGACCTCAATAGGGATCTCATCCGGCCCGAGACTCTTATCATTCTTACTTAGAGTTAGAACAAATTTAATCTCATCCACAGTAAGAGGAGTCATTAGATCATAATTCTTCTCAACAATAATGGTTGATGGAAAATTATCCGACATTTTCAAAAGTTCATAAAGATGAAGATTTGAATCAGCCTGAAAAAGTGTCTCAAAATGCTAAACATCAGCCCCAGCAATAGCATCAAAACCTTCCACCA
The DNA here is from genome assembly GCA_001517045.1 of Pseudotsuga menziesii. Classification (NCBI taxonomy): domain Eukaryota; kingdom Viridiplantae; phylum Streptophyta; class Pinopsida; order Pinales; family Pinaceae; genus Pseudotsuga; species Pseudotsuga menziesii. The sequence continues at coordinate 526,809 of LPNX010827456.1, read as the reverse complement.
TGTTACCCCTATCATCTTTGATCTTCCATATAGAAATAACATTCTTTCTCTGATTCGCAAATTTATGGAAAAAAGGTGTATTATCATCCCCACAAAGCAACCAAATAGCCCTACTCTTCTTTCTGGCTTCATGTTCTCGATTCAAGAGGATTTTTCTCTTTCTAGATTCCAAATCAATCAAAGCTTCCTTATCCTCATCAGATGAGAAACCAAAACCATTTTTTTGAGAAAAAACAGTAAGCAAAAACTCAATTTCCACTAAATCTTTGAACTCCTTCTCCTTTTCATTTACAGACCAAGCAATAGAAACATCCTTAATGCACTTGAGGTTAGAGGCAAAGTGTGATGCAGGGGAAACATGAAGGTTATCAGAGTAAGTCACCCATGAATCTTTTAATAATTTAACCAAATCTTCATTTTCAAGCCAATGGGCATTAAACTTGAATGGACTTCTCAACTGAACCCCCTATTCAAAATCTGAAGAAATATAGGTTGATGATCAGAGTCCCCACCACTGGCCACCCACTGACGATAAAAATAATCAAGGTTTAACATATCAGCTGATACAAGAAACCTATCCAATATTTTACAAATACTTTCAGCTCTTACTCTTCTGTTAGTCCATGTGGGAAGCATAACAGAAGGTATAATGTCAACAAGTCCAAAGGTCTCCAAATATTTTGAAAAAAAATCAGATAGAGAATCCATTCTAGCTCTAGTACCCCAAATCTCAGATAAGCCCATGGAAAAGTTCAGATCCCCTCCTAGGATTAAATTTTCACATTTAAGTCAGTCCAATTCCAATAGTTTATTCCAGACAACTATTATGTCATTATAAGGACCATATATGTTGGCCAAACAAACATCCAAATTAAGTTCAATAGAAAACAAAGATGTACAAATACCCGATCCCACACCCCAGGCATTCAATAGGTGAAAAAATATGGTTCTCCAACCTAACAGAAGACCTCCATATTTGCCTCTAGCATCCACAGATAGAAATGTCCAACCACTCATCATGGATTCCAATTCCTCTGCAAACAATATCCCATTACCCATAGATTCTTGCAAAAATAAAACATCAATATGTTGTTCCTCAACTAACCTGCACACCGCTAGTTTTTTAGGTGTACTAGCCAAACCTCGACAGTTTAGGGTCATAAAAATCATAAGGTAACCTTAGTAGAGGCTAACACTACTCTAAGTGCCCCGGAAACATAATACTGATCACTCTCCTTCATAGATAGACCATCAAAGCATAACCCCGAGATACCTTTATCCATATCCAAACCAGATGAAGTAGGATAATTCCCTGTTAACTTTGTACATGACCTAAGGAAATAACCAGCTCCTTGAATAGTTTTCTTTAAAGGGGACATGAACCCCAAATTCCTTAAAGGAGAAACTGACATAAAACTCTCCTCAGATTTACTAGCAGTATTCTTCACTCCCTCGTAAGGTAAACTAAGTGGTTTAAGAGACTAAATGCAGGATTTCATAGGAACAAGATTCCCACTAGTAAATACATCCAAACCCTCATCCCTAGGGCTCACAGATTTAATGCCCGCATCAAAAAGTTCAATAGAAGGTAGAACGGGTTTTTTAACCCTCCAAACAGATTTTGGTTTAATCTCATCACGATAATTTCTATTGGAGGATAAATGACAGTGGGAAACTAAATGACCATAATTATGGCATCTGTTACACTTGAAAGATATTCCAACATAATCCAAGGATTGACTAAAAACATAATCCCCATGCTTTATATCAATATCAAACACAAGACCTTTTCGGAGATCTAGTAAAACCAAAACCCTCCCCAGACAACATATCCCCGAATCTAAAAAGGAAAGATCAGCCTCCAGAAAAATCCCCAGGGTATTACCAATGAGTTTAAAGAATTCCAATGACCAGAATTCGAAAGGTAAATTAGGAAGCTTCACCCAAATAGGTATCAAATCATACCTCTCATTTCGTGGATCAAAAAGAGGTGTCCAGCGTTTGAGCAGCAGAACAGAACAGTTCCACTTCCATATCCCAGCCATAATACGTGCAGCATCAACTTCACATTTGAATTTGAAAGCAAGCCATCCCCTCGGGAGTACAAATATATCAGGGCAAGAGGAAATATTTTTCCAAGATTCAAGAACCCATTTATTCACTCCATCCGAGGAAACTCTGCGACCTCCAAACCTTCCCACCAGTGTAAGTGAATTAGATAACACTATATCATTTAGCGTGATATCCTCTCCAACCACCAAAAGCGGGATATCCACTTTGCGGACAGGTTTTTTATTTCTCTTATGGGCAGCCGAAAAAAGTTTAGGTTCCAAACCTACAGTGGGACTATTCATGTCACTAACCCCCAAATGAACAGGTATCGATCGTACCTCATCAGAGCAAGAAGTACCCTCAAACCCCACCTTTGACACCATACATTCACTCCTATATTCAGTCATGAAACCCCCGGCCAAGCTGATATCAAGACCCAGATTATCCAAATCTGGATCATCACACACAAAACCCAAACCCGAACCCAAATCCATAGTACTGACCAGACCCTCTTGCTGAATCGAAGCATGAATAGTTGATACTTCACCATCTTTCACCATATGGCCTTCCAGCACAAAAATACCAAAGGAAAACGTATTAAACACATCCTGTTGTATCGTTCTCGTAGTATCAGAGGGAAGACATAAACCAGCTTGTAACTGAAAAGAAACCCCATCAGAACATGCTAATCCATCTGCGCACTGTTTCATATGGTTCATCCTTGGGCTAGCATCAACCGACCCCATCTTAACCCCCGAATCATTCCTCAGAAACGGATCTTCCACCATTTCATCCTCACGCAATTTTAACCTACAAAGTGTAGGATTTGGCACAGGTATAGAATGTAACCCAGGAGAAATCACCATAAACCCCGCAGCTTCACTCACAGACAACAAAGAGGACAGGCAAGGTTCATAATTTTTGTTAACCGACTCCCGTGATCAAGTTAATGCCTGTCAGCCCTTTGGTGGAGTTTGGGCCAAATTTTTAAAGGCCTGAAAGGACATGGTTGTAAATTAGACACCAGATAAACAATTAGCATGATAAACCAAGTAAATACCAGGGAGTAACCTATTTACCTAACCATTTGCACCGATCGGACGACCGACAACGTCGGATGTGATCGCTCACGCGAGCCAGGTCATCCGATCGGTGTAAATGGTCGAGTAAGTAGGTTACTCCAAATACCAGCGGCAAAAAATTAATGATCCTATCCACATGTCAGCATTCAATAAAGGGTTTAAATGATCCGTCACAGCATGATAGTAGATGGTAAGAAACCGAAGTCATCACTCTTCTCCAAAAAGCTCCTAAGATCTCTCCAGAAAACGATACGACGCAAAAAGATTGACCACCATAAAACAAACTTGTCAAACATTCAATCACACTACATAAATTCAAATCGCCAAGCTTCTCATTATTGAGAACCGCTCTCCATGTCTCAAATCCTTAATCAGCCACGACATGAGAAGTCAACAAGGATTAATATACTCCCATGTATAATAAAAAAATTAAGCCAAAACTCATTCCCATTGCATTCTACTCAATTTTGTCGTATCATTGTTCTATCTATACCCAATTAACAACTTCTAAATCATGTATAAGCAATACACTCCATTATCAAATATAAATAGTTAATTTTAACTACTTTTTAAAATGACTTATTATAATATATATATTTTCATCGTATATAACATAGAAATATTGAGTAGTGGTAATTAAATATACTGATGACATTAAAATCTATTAATTATATTAAAATCAATAAAACTGTGAATATTTTTTATTTTTAAATTAAAGTTATTCATAGTTTATATGGAATAGTAGTGAAACCTATTTATCAAGTTATAGCAGCTTTATTATTTTGTAAATATATAACGTTTCAGAAGATATTGAATGGTAGTTGAACATATTTAAGAGTGTAAATATATTTATTATTTAATTATAAAATGTAGAAAGATAGTTAAAGTTATTAACTAATAGAGGGGAGTTTGACGACTTCACATTTAATTTCGCTCTAGTTCCACTACCGCACTAGCTCAGCATTCATACTTGCAATAACACACCCAGGGAGAAATGTTGTTCAAATCGCATCCTACAAATCCACAGCCCGTCAAACCCTAGCTTGCAACAAGATTTTCTAGTGAGTGTGATAATTAGGTTTTCAAAGAGTTGGTTTCCTGTTACTTGGGCTATTTCACTCTTCTCAGTAACGCATTCATCCATGGCAACGACAGCAATTGATAACAGGAGTCCTGTGCCAACATTTAGGCTTACTCCAAGTAAAGAGCAAATTATGCTAACAGTTGTATGCAAATTTACAGGCTCAAGATCTCATTCAGGCAGTCTTTAAAAATGAACGAAACGGAAATCATAAATTAGTCACCATCACGGCAGTTTTGAAATCGGGATTTTGCTTTTCCAATTCCTCCTTGACGGTTAGTTAAATATTTTATTGTAGACATATTGTACAAAAATAGCTAAAAGGATTAAACTACTTTTAATAATATTGATCTATTTAACCGACCATTTGCATCGATCGGATGTTACTGCTCACGCGAGCGTCCGATCCGTGCAAATGGTCAGTTAAGTAATTTACTCTCTTTTAATAGTGAACAATATTCAACAAATGCAGTAGAATAATAAATGCTAAGGCCCCACCAGTAGAGATCTTAACAAATATTACTTTGCTGTATGTAAAATATTTTTGTGCACTTTCACTGAGCTATTGAAAATCGTGTGCTATTCAAGATAGAAGATAAGATAGGTAAAGGATGATGCTCTATCCAGCTTGGGTCTAAGAGATTTTTTTTGGGTTAAATTCATTCTAATTTCTTAACCAAGTCTATGTTTTATCTTGATTGTGAGGGATAGAATATTAGAATAATTTTTTTTAGTTGAATATATATATATAATATAAAATGAAATAGAATATATATTTTGTTCAATATTATAATTAGTATAGATTAATTTTAATTTTAGATTTAATTAATTTCAAATCATTATAGGTTAGGATTATGTTTTTGTATATTATCAAATTTTATTGTAATGAATTGTGTGTATTTTAAAAGATAACATTAATACCAAGAAAAAGGAAATAATTGTTGTGTTTTTTTTAATATTTGAAGATAATAAATGTATGATCTAAGTGTTGGAATGGTGGATAGAATTAATTTGAAATGTAAATATTAGTTTTATTAAATTAATTTGAAATTTTAATTGTATAGAATTTATAGTTAAAACTAAGGTCTTATATGACCAATAAAAAAATATAATAATAGAAATGTAATGTTGCAATAGCTAGGGATAAACATTTCTCTCAAATTTAAACACATATTGTCTGGACATTTATGTATGAAGAACTCATATTTCCATGTTGCCTGTTCTATTGGCAAGTTTTTTCACTTTATGAAGTGCTCAGAAACACCTCAGTAAAACTATGCTAGAGAGCCTTCATTCACGGGCTATTAAAGAATACCCTTAAATTCACTAGATATTGATAAATACTTACCAAAATCCTTTTGATGAGCCTCCCTCCTAATACATATTTCTAATTTAAAAACTCATATTTTTACGATATGTTCCATATTATTACTAGATACCCCCTTTTATACCCACCAATACCTATAAACCCCCCCTCCCCCCAATACCTATAATATATTGACATTATTTTTCACAATTTAAAACCTCCCTTTATGAATGAATGTGATAAGATATTTACCAACAAGGTGAATCCCTTGTGCTCAGTAATTGCTCAGTTGTGTATTTGCGTGTTTTGTGTCTTAATGATTATTTATAGTTATTATATGATTTTCACTTATTCATCAATCTTTTGTAAAGAGTTTGAATTGGAATCTTGTTTCCAATTACCTTTTTAGGAATGAAACATGGAAAATCAAATGTACACATGAATATGGAGGAAATTCCAAATTATAAGCCATACTCTGAATCCTCTACTACACCTCATAGGGACCATAGTAATCACGTGCTAATTTATTATCATTATTTTGTTTCTTAAAAGGGACATATATTTGTATGGTTATAACCACAAAACACTACAAGAAAAAGGCCCTTTAAAAGAAATTATAATGAAGGTTCTTAGCATTACAAAATTAGCCAAAATTATCAAAAAAATCTCCACTACAACCTCTATCAATGGTATCATAAAATTATTTTAACTAAAAAAAACTCAACAATCAAAGCATAGGAATTTTTCCAATGCATTTTTCTTAACTCAATGCACTTGTGCATACAATAATAAGAGCCACAAGGTGGCAATGTCCCCGCCATTGTTAATAACTATTGTTATAAGACAAATCAATTTAAAGATGAGAAAATATCTTTTCTATGATATAACTCTAGTAACATATAAATAATTTGGTTCAAAATATGACGACAACATAATTTATAACATTGGATGCAATATCCATCTTTTTATACAGGTCATCCAAAGAGTTTGTTATAGTAAGTTAACCCACTACACCAATTTCCTCATTAAATCTTGAAACCTTTCTCTAAGAGGAAGGGTTACGCTAGCCATTGTTACTTGCTCTTCCATGAAAACTTAGTGTTCCTAAATTCTCTATAATTAAACTAAGATACTCAAATCTTAACTTAATAGGTACAATCCACCCGATTTTTTTTATCTTGATAATACCTTCTATCGAAGGCTATACAAGATTGTAAAAATCGCTAGGTCAAAAGTCTCTAAAGTACTTCTAAATTTGTGTAAAATTTATATAAAAATGTGAAATTCAAAGAATCAATTGAAATAAGAATGAACTAGCCCTTTTGAGCTTTTCATCAATTGAAATAAGGATGAACTAGTCCTACTTTCTCATTTCCATATTCATCTACTATTAATTAAAAAATATTGGTATATATTTGCATGGTTTTACTACATTTAAACTTCATTAAAAATCAAGTTATATAATGAGATTTTTAAAATTAAATCTAGTTTTAAAATAAATGAAATAAAAATATATATACAATCTTTTTTTGAAACATATATGATTAATGAATAAAAAATATAAATGAAATAAAAAATCTAGTTTAAAAAAAAAAATTAAAAAACTAAAAAAATTGCATATTCATTCAAAAATTCCTTACTATCATTTAAATACAACTTAATCATAATGTCATTAAAATAAAATTCCTTGGTTTTGCAATCCACCAAAATATATATATATATATATATATATATATATATATTTGATTGACTTTTCTTATTGTTTGCTTTCCTGAAAAAGTTCAAGCACATATTTAAAAAATCAAATGAAATTGTTCCAACATATATTAAAAAATTCAAATAACAAATATCTTGAATTGATATAA